>JBBPBX010008809.1:14726-61583 GCA_038048925.1 Garcialebias charrua
ATACATGTATATATTTTGAGCAATTTTATGAATAGTAAAAAAATCATGTCAGTGGACCTTTAATGGTTTTTCACTTATCGTGGGTGGGCGTGGTCCCAAACACCCACGATAAACAAGGAAATACTGTAGAACAATTTTGAAAAGTGTCAGCTAAAGAACATTTACAATTTCAGTTTTTTAAAAACATTTTATTTGAAGTATCGTAATTTCCAGACTAGAAGCCGCTATTTTTTTCACAGGCTTTGAACACCGCAGCTTATGCAAGGTTGCGGCTAATTTATGGATTTTTTTTGTTGATGGGCTAACGAGCTTCATGCTACCAAAACATTTTGCTTCATCACGCCCAGGCGCTCACATAGCTGCCCAATACACATCTCTCTTGGGGGTTAGTGATCAATGCCTTCCTGGTAGACTACTGCATTTTTTGTTTTTATCAGTTGTGTTACAGGCACTGTTCAGATTTTTTTTTTTTTACTGTATTTGTGCATGTTACTGGTATGTATTTAGTTAAAAGTAGAAGAAAAAAATCTGTGTAAATATCTCATGTTACAACGTTACACGGCTTATTGACAAGTTTGGCCTATTTATGTAAAATTTTAATTTTCCTATTAAATTTAGTGGGCACGGCTTATATTCAAGTGTGCTTAATAGTCCAGAAATTACAGTACCGGTATTTGTTTTTATAAGTTGCTTGTGTAATGGAATATGTATATGCCTTTATAAGAATGTGTATGTACCTGTAAATTACTTTTTCAATTGTGTAATTTGTTAGTAAAATATTACCAACATATAGATACAATTAAGAGTTTTATTTTTATGGTAGAATTTTGTAAAGGAAGACTGATCTCTGTAGGTACAGGGGTTTATTTTATTTTTAGTTTAGAGCAAAAAAACTACATCAATGGCTCTCATGGAATTAATGGAACAAATAACTACTGCTGTCGATCAAAAACAATATTGTATCAGTATTTTTGTTGATTTAAAAAAAGCATTCGATACTATTGATCACACCATTCTCCTTGAAAAACTGAACAAATATGGTATTAGAGGACCAGCATTACAGTGGGTATCTAGCTACTTGAAAGATAGGAAACAATTTGTACAAATAAATGATGTAAGATCTGACCTCTGTAATATCACATGTGGAGTTCCCCAAGGCTCTGTACTTGGACCAAAGCTATTTATTTTATATGTGAATGACTTGGTAAATGTGTCAGGACTCCTTAAATGTGTACTTTTTGCTGATGATACCACATTTTTCTGTTTAGGTGAAGATATAGAACAAATGTTGGAATTGATAAAGACAGAATTTGTCAAGATACAAACTTGGTTTAAAATAAATAAATTATCATTAAATCTAGAAAAAACTAATTACATGATATTCAGTAATAAAAAGAAAACTGTTGATGTTCCACTCAAAATTGAGGGTGTTGAGATTTGTAGAGTGAGTGAGGTGAAGTTTTTGGGTGTTATCATTGATGACAAACTGACATGGAAACAACACATAAATTCTGTAAGAATAAAAATAGCTAAATCGATTGCAGTACTGTACAAAGTCAGAGACCTATGTTTATGTTTATGTTTTATTAAATTTGTTCATTTTTTTTACAAAAGAAACACAATACAAGACAATCCCATTAATGATACGTACACAATGTAAAAAAATGAAAGGTAGCAGAAAGAAGAATAAATCTTATTATATCTGCCCCTTTTTTCAAACAATCAGATTAAACAATAATAATCTTTCACCAGCAGTACAAAATGACTAACTCTTTCTAATTTTCTAATACTAATACTAATACATAACTAATAATTGATACAATACACATTATGCTAATTCATATATATTTTTTCAACAAATTCCTTTTGATCATTTTCTTAAATGTAAACAGTGACTTGGCATTTTTAACTACATTCTCCAAGCCATTCCATAATCTAATTCCCTGGATTGAGGTAGAACGTCCCTTCAAACTAGTTCTGAATTGTGGTTTTACAAACATCTCTGTCCCCTTAAGATTATAACAACTTTGTCTTTTAACAAAATTCATTTGGATATTTAAAGGTAATTCGTTATTCTGAGCCCTATACATAATTGATAAAATATTATAATCAACCAAATCATGGAACTTCAATAATTTCAGTTGATAAAATAATGTACTGGATGGATGACAGTAATGTTTTCTAGTGATAATTCTTACAGCTCTTTTCTGTAGTACAAATAAACATAAACTATTGAATGATAAAGCTCTGTATTTGTTGTATAACAATCATTGTTCCACACTTAATCTATTGTATTGATGTTTGGGGGAATGCATGTAAAACAAGTACAAAGCCTATTTTTGTTTTACAGAAAAGAGCTGTAAGAATTATCACTAGAAAACATTACCGTCATCCATCAAGTACATTATTTTATCAACTGAAGTTATTGAAGTTCCATGATTTGGTAGACTATAATATTTTATCAGTTATGTATAGGGCTCAAAATAATGCATTACCTTTAAATATCCAAATGCATTTTGTTAAAAGACAAAGTTGTTATAATCTTAAGGGGACAGAGATGTTTGTAAAACCACAATTCAGAACTAGTTTGAAGGGACGTTCTACCTCAATCCAGGGAATTAGATTATGGAATGGCTTGGAGAATGTAGTTAAAAATGCCAAGTCAATGTTTACATTTAAGAAAATGATCAAAACGAATGTGTTAAAAAAATATATGAAATAGCGTAATGTGTATTGTATTAGTTAGAAAATTAGAAAGAGTTAGTCATTTTGTACTGTTGGTTGAAGATTATTATTGTTTAATCTGATTGTTGGAAAAAAGGGGCAGATATAATAAGATTTATTCTTCTTTCTGCTACCTTTCATTTTTTTATATTTTGTACATTATTATTTATGGGATTGTCTTGTATTGTTTATTTTGTAAAAAATGAACAAATTTAATAAACATAAACATAAACAAAATGATAGCGGCACAAACGGAAATTTTTGCTTCACAAACCAGCATAAACGTTTGACACCAATTTTGTATGATTTCGAGAAGGTGGGGGGGGGGGGCAAATTTACTCAGGCGGGCGAGAAGTGGGGCAATGACAGACAAAGTTGTTTGCTTGTCCTCCACCAGCAGAAATGTTTGACACCAATTTTGTTTGATTTCGAGAAGGTAGGGGGGGGCCAACTTCACTCAGGCGGGCGAGAAATGGGGCAATGACAGACAAAGTTGGTTGCTTGTCCTCCAACATTGCCAGTGTAGCTTCTTTCATTGGTTTCCTCACCTGCACCAGATTGTCAGCAATTTTTACATCCTCTTCTGTTAGCGTGCACAGATCTTTTTCATTTCTGTGTACGCCATGTGAAAGGAGAGTGGCAGAGATGGGTTGTTGCTCTAAAACATGCTCCAACATGTCCAGTGTACTGTTCCACCTGGTCACAATGTCAACTGTTAGCTTGTGTGCTGGCAGTTGGAGCAGCTTCTGTTTATCTTTTGGTATGTTGTTTGGGGTGGCAACTAATGATTCTTTCAATAATTGATTAATTGGCCGGTTAATTTTTCCCGATTTCCACCCCTTTATTCCAAAATTGAACATTTGACTGACATAAAATTTTTCACAAAAAACAGGTTGCTGCTTGACTATTCTGTTAGTAAAATATTGAATAAGAAAAAATAAAAAGTTAGTCAAATAGCTTCAATTAAAAAAACAAATGTAAACAAAAATATATACAAATAAAAATCTTAACCTGTACAATATGTAGCTACTTTGTAAAATGTGTCCTTGAGGGAAGAGTGTAATCTAGATTTAAAGTGTGGCTCATTGTAATCTGGATTAAAAGTGTGGATCCTTGTAGCGAAGCCTTCGTCTTCAACCATCGACAGAGGCCTCATGTCAGTGACAAACATTTAAGGACGCTTTCAGTCAATACAGCCGCTTGCTGTGGTGTGCATGATGTCTTTCCATCATGAAGGCTGTCATTGTTTGTTGTTGTTTTCTGGAATAAGAAAGAGTTTTTATGTATTAAAGCATAATTTACAGCAACTCAAGAAATGCCTTGTTTCACTTACAGTGTTAGGTTAAGGCAAAAGTAGCTCAAAGAGCAATTAAACATAAACACAAACACACACTAGTGCTTTAACACTAGGGGTGTAACGGTACACTAAAATCCCATTTCGACCAGGGCTTGGACTGCCCCCTCTTTGATACAGCTGGGGGTGCTTGTTGTCACGCCCCTAGCGCGCAGCCCTCTAGTGGGGTGTGCCTTTGCCTGCTGGCATGCTTGGAGCCCTCTGTGTCGGGGCAGGGCGCTTGGGCGTGTGTCGGCTCGACCTGGTAGCTGCCGGGTGGGGCTCGGGTCCTCTGGTCCTGTTGGGCTTGGGCTTGAGGGGTGTACGTCTTCGGTGCCCGGGCCTTGGTGCCTAGGCCTGGAACTGCATCAGTGCAGCGAGTTCCGGTGGGGGCCTATGATTCTGTCGCTATTGACCCCGGGGGGGTCATTGTGTGTAGTCGCTGGTGGGGCTCTTCCGGTTCTCCCCTATGGTCAGATCTGGGGGGTGGGTGAGTGGTTCGTCCTGTTTGGATAGACCTGGGGGCTCCGCACTCTGGGTCCCTCTTGGGGTCTTGGGCTCTGGTCCCCCGCTTTGTCTGCCTCGGGTCTTGGGGGTCGGGTCTCTGATGCTTCACGGTCACTATTGAATGTTCTATTAGAGAAGCCTTATACACTTATGCATGCTCACAACCACACACAAATAGATTCAGGGATGTAAATGTAGGTATCGTATGTGGATATGTAGATATGTATGTGACTGCATATGCATGTATATGTATGTATGTATGTATATATATGTAAGTATAGTGTAAGGGGTACTGATATAGTCAGTTTACTGAAATGTACAGTACACCAGAACGTAAGAATATGTACCGTACAGGAGTTATCCTGATACAACTTAGTTAAAATCACGGGTTCTCTTCTTTTGGATTACAATTAAACACTTGTGTGATCAAATGAGATGTAAAAGGCATGAAACGTTAATTTATATTTGGCACACCAGGAGATGCTGCCATTTAATTAACTAATCACAAATTTACATCATAACATGTACTGTACAAAGATTGATGGAAAATTGACAACATAACACTGGATTGATTGATTTCACTTTCTTGTATATTTAACGTCAGCAGATTAAATCGTGGACAACAGATTCAAGTAAGGAGATGACATATTACTTAATATCTGCAGGCATTTAGCTTAGTTACTGGCGAGAAGATAAGGAGAAGTTTAATAGAAATAGGAGGGATAAGAAGAGAGGGGGTGAGTTATCTTGGGGAAATGAGTTTTAACCAGAAATAGCACATCATCGGCCGACGTTCGCTGGATCCAGTCAGCTTAGTAAATGATCACGACTCTTTACCTGGCATAGATGATGGTCTTCGCTCGGGTCAGAGATGTGGAATCAGCCTTTAGATGCAAACAGGGTTCTTAGTCCAAATTACATCCAAACTGGTCTTCAGTGTTTACTTTTCAACGTACACTGAGATCCGCTGACCAGACCAGAGTAATGGGCAGTTCTGGTTTTGCGCTTTCAGAATAAATATCCTCAAGAGGAAAATTCATTCAAGTTTGGAGCTTTGAGCTCGGTTCGGGTTTCACAGCAGGCGTGCGTTGAAAACCTTAGCTGAGAGACGAGGTCATTAGCGTTTGACCAACGTCCATGCAGCTTTTTGGAGAACATCACATCTCAAGCTCTCCAGCAGGACTGAAGAAGAAGCAGGAAATAGAGTTTTTGTAGGAAGCTTGACATCAGTAGTACTCGCTGCCCTCATTGGTTTGTTCGACCAGTGGGAGAGAGTTACTTGGGGTTATTTTCAGTCAGACGAGTCAAGGTTTGTTTAGAAAAAAGACAGAGAAAGTGTTTAAGAATGAGGAGACATACAGGCACCAGTTAAAGATTAACTGGTTCTCATTTCTAAACAACTTCTGAAACAAACACTGACATGTTCTTCAACTTAGACACAGTTTGATTCACCATATTAAAGAGTACCACAGTAATGTTCATATTGAAGAATAACACAGCATAATAGCAAATGATCATGAAAATGACAAAAAGTTATTCTGTTGATTATATCTGAATTAACACAAATTAAAATGAGTCTCTGGTGATTTAAGTTGTATTTTTGATTCAAATTAAATGTAATAAAAAGTGTTAGTCCCTTCAGGAATATCTCCCAAAAAAGGTAATCACTAAGAGTGATCAGACATCAGGTGATCCACTACAATAGGTATACAGGTAGTCCTCGAGTTACGGCGCCCTCCACTTACAGCAATTCAGAGTTATGAACGCATCATATTAATAAAAATATGAAAAAAAAATTGTTTAATTTTTTTTTCATGTGTACTACAGCACTTTGTTGCAAGTGTAGTTGTTTTAAATGGCTTTATAAATAAAGTATTATTAGTATTATTATTATTTTTAAGCCGATTTATGCAGTTTCCGCCAGTTTTCGGCAGTGCCGGCCAGTTTAGCCAGTTAGCTCCGGCCTCGATAGCCTGCTTCCGACGGACCGTGTCCGATCAGAGGTTCCTGCGCACGGATACATGAGCTGGAGCTGAACGGCGGTTTTGCGGAGGGACGGATGGACGAAGGAAAATGACGCTGTTGACCGCGTGAAGCAGCAGACAGCGTCAGCGAGCCGGACCGGAGTTGCAATGAGCTAACAAGCCTTGTTGTAGGATAGACTGGTGGATGCTAATGCCCCACCGGGGACACAGAGCCGACGGGCGGCGGCCGGGAGCTCGCCTCAACGTCAGCCTGGCAGCTCAGATGTTGGATGGACACCGACCTATCATGCTAAAATGCGGAGAAAAAGAAACAGCTGCGGCAGCCTTTTGGAGGGGCTAAAATGCTAACGCGGCGCTGCCGTTTGCAGGGGCTAACATGCGCAGCTTTTTGGATGGACACCGCGGAGAAATGGCTCGCAGTAAGTTATTCACTCTTTTTCCCTTCATTATCTATGGTAGGGATGCGCGATATAACCGGTACACGGTAGAAACGATAGAAATTTAGCCTACGATAGAGATCTGTCTTCTACCGGCTAACCGCAGAAAATCAGAGTTGTCCGATTTAATCTTTACTTTTTTTAGTTTAAAACTGTGCATACGTGGTGTTGAAGTATACAATCAGAGTTGTCAGAGTTAATCAATACTTTTTTTGTGTTGAAAACTGTGCGTAAGTGGTTTTAAAGTATTTTCTTCGAGTGCTATGTATCGAAGCTAAAAGCTAACTACGTCCGGCTTGCCGTAGTGTTGCCATATTCGGACGCATGCGCAAAACGCTGCGTTCCGTCGAAAGTTTTTTTTTTTTTTTTTGTCGAAAGTTAAAGTAAGCTTTGGTCAGCTTTAGAGAAACCTGCCCTCTGATTCGATACTTTTTTTTGTGTTGAAAACTGTGCGTAAGTGGTTTTAAAGTATTTTCTTCGAGTGTTATGTATCGAAGCTAAAAGCTAACTACCTCCGGCTTGCCGTAGTGTTGCCATATTCGGACGCATGCGCAAAACGCTGCGTTCCGTCGAAAGTTTTTTGTTTAGTTTTTTTGTCAAAAGTTAAAGTAAGCGTTGGTCAGCTTTAGAGAAACCTGCCCTCTGATCTGTGAACAGAACGCTGTGTTGTGTGATTTTACTGCAAGACCCTCGGGTCAAAGCCACAGAGGAAACTGGTTGCCTTGTCAGCTCTCCTTAAAGCTGAAGGAGACGCCCACTAGAGGGTTGGAGGGTGAAGTGTTTCAGTGTAAAATGCTGCTCTGTTACTGTTCATTTCTTAAGTGAAAATACTGGAAACTGTTGAGTTAACAACATATTCTTTAGTTTAAAACTTATGGCTAAAACTACACAAGATATATTTTGCACTGTTTTGCACTACAAGAAAGAAGCCTAATGCTTGAGTTGTTAATTATTTAAAAACTCTCTGGACCTAGTAGTGAAATTTTCTTAATAGAGATTATTTTGTGGTATAGAAGTTTTCAAAATAAATTATGGCAAAAGGGCACCCTATGCTTTTTGTTTTCATTCCTATTGCAAGTTTTATACCAAAAACATATCGCGATATATATAATTATCGCCACCTTTCACAATACATATCGTGATATGAATTTTAGGCCATATCGCACATTCCTAATCTATGGAGTTAACATGCTAACAGTCCTTCCTGTAAACAGTTTGGACCGTATGAAGCAGCACGAAGCTTCAGAGCTCGGACGTGCAAGAGCTAACATGCTAAAAGACGGAGGCAAGCTTGACCAGCTCAAAGTAAGAACTTTTTTTTCTACAGTACTGTACTGTATATGTCTCGAAATGTAATGTATGTGTTTTTTGATAATTATGTAGGGTACTGTGTTAGGATAGGCAAAGTGCTTGGTAACTTACAGTACTGTACATGTACGTGTATAAGTGGCGGCTTGTGTGTTGTCCGACTTACGGCAAAATCGTGTTACGAACGGTGCGTAGGAACGGAACTCGTTCGTAAGTAAAGGACCACCTGTATATATTTATAGAAATCTACTGCAAAGCCATGAATATTCTAAGTCCTTTATACATATGTATTTTGTTGCCGTGTTCTGTCATGTTCTTTGCAGGTTTACAGACGGCGGTCGGGTGTATTTGCCTTGTGCTCTCTTTGTGTATATTTATTATATTTTTTAGTCTTACTTTCCATCTTTCCTTTCTTTCTATCCTATTTAAAAAAAATCATAATAATGGTGTGAAGAGGATGGCTGTAGGGTGAGAAGGGAAGCCATCTATAAAAGGGGGAAAAGAAAATCACATTTCGGTTTGGTTCAGTTAGAAGGAGGGCTCGGTTTGGTTCATTTTCGGTGCAAAAAAAAAGACAAAATAAAGACTTACAAAACGTTTATTTTGAAAATATGCCAAATAAACAATATGGTTGTATAAAAATAAATAAAAGCAATCCATTTGGATGACATTTTAAATAAACGACACTCTTTCCAATAAATAAACTATTCTAACAATAATAAAAATCTTAATAAATACAATAATAGTCAGAACCAGAACAATAAGCAGCAACAGGCCATTCACAGTCTAATCAAGTTTTAAGTTTTTGGCCAAAAATACCAACTTGTCCTCATTTTCTGCAAAAAGCACTGATCTAGTTGCAGTGAATATCTCCAGTGGTGGAGAAAAACAATCACTAACAACAGGTAGCAACAATGTGGCTGTTTTTGGACTCATTACTCACAACCTCTTCTTGGACCTGCTCCCACCTGTCCCTGGAAAAGTTCAGAGTTCAGTCATCACAGACTTCTTAGCTGCAGATGATCTCTGGTGGATGATTTCCCTGAACAGGAAGAAGACAACAGCTATATCTGTTAGGGATGTAACGGTACACGTGGGTGTACCGAACCGTTTCGGTACGACATGTTCTGTTCGGTCCACCTGCGTACCGTTTCTGTTATTTTTTCACTCATTAAACATTATTAACGGGAATATATGCACCGCGGAACAAAATTTCCTGGGCGTGTTTCAGCACGGAGCTATTATTGCGCAGCACGCACAGCATTTAGCCGTTAGCGTGTCGTGTGCGGTCTCCTGTTTAGGAACGTTATGGCTTTCTTGTTAAAAGACGAGCGCACATCCAAAGCTGTGTGTGGACGTTGTTTCACAAGACTGGATCTGTAGCAGCAAACGTCTAACGTGAACGCGCTTGAAACGACTTCATCCGAATGTGAATGAAGAAAAGCAGCTTGTTGCAAACAGCGCTAACTACAGCAGCAGCATTTAAAAACCCTTCATCGGGTAATTCAGATCGGTCCAGAGCAATAACACAAACTGTATGAGTTTTTAAATCTCTGAATCTAAGTCTGAATGTTGTTATATGCGCAGGCTTTAAAGTTATTGATCCTCGCTATGAGACATTCATCACGTCAACACTTCAAAAAGTTTAGCACTTTATGAAAAAACTAAAACTGATATTGTCAACAAGTCCTGGAGCTGATTAAAGCCCTGATGATGATGATGATGATGATGATGATGATGATGATGATGATGATGATGATGATGATGAGTGAGAGATTCAACCGTTCAAGAAGAGGTATTGTTCTTTTATTATTATTATCTAAATAATCTTTTTTATTTAAAATCATAATCTTATTAACTGATTTTTTTTTTTTTACCTCTTTGTGTTTTATTTCCAGTCTGGGACAGAGGTAGCTGCTGTCTTTTTCCTCTTCAGGGAAATCCACCAGAGATCACCTGCAGCTAAGAAGTGTGTGATGACTGAACTGAACTCTGAACTTTTCCAGGACCTGTCCCACCTGGGGGAGCAGGGGGGAGCTGGTCCAAGAAGAAGAGGTTGTGAGTAATGAGGACAAATACAGCCACACTGCTGCTACTGGACAAAAACTTGATTAGTTAGATCATAAACAGTCTGTTGCTGCTTATTGTTCTGGTTCTGACTGTTATTGTATTTATTAAGATTTTTATTATTGTTAATATAGTTTATTTATTGTAGAGTGCTGTTTATTTAAAATATCATCCAAATGGGTCACTTTTATTTATTACTACAATACAATACAAATGTATTTTTGGCATATTTTCAAAATAAACATTTTGTAAGTCTTTATTTTGTCTTTTTTTTTGTACCGAAAATAAACCGAACCGAGCCCTCCTTGTAATTGAACCAAACCGAAATGTGATTTTAGCGTACTGTTACACCCCTAATATCTGTCCCAGACTGGAAATAAAACAGAGGTAAAAAAAAAAAAGAGTTACAGTAATAAGATTATAACTCCTGAACTTTTTCACTGAAGTGTTGACGTGATGGATGTCTTATCCGGGCTCAATAAGTAAAGCCAGCATATCAATACAGGTAGTCCCCGACTTACGAGCGAGTTCCTTTACAACGAGGCGCTCGTAACACGGAAATCTCGTAATTTGGAACGGCCACCACGTGTCTCGTAAGTCCGGAATTTCGCTCGTAAGTTGGAACGGTTTTGCTAGCGCGACTACAAACACTTGTTTTTCATTGAAAAACTGCTTATGAGTGCATAAAAATGATCGGAAACGTGTGTCCACATGTTTAGCTAACGAACTGTGGTGAAAAAACACAGAAAAACTCAGTATTTTTTGCGTTTTTTCCTAAAATGTGCCAGCTCGTAAGTCTGGATCCTCGTAAGTTAGAGCGCTCGTAAGTCGGGGACTACCTGTAACAGAATATTGATGTAGATCCAGAGTTTTAAAAACTCCTACAGCTTGCGTTATTGCTCTGGACCGATCTTAATTATCTGATGATGGTTGTTTAAATGCTGCTGCTGTCGGTGTTTGCACCAAGGTGCTTTTCTTACTTGTTGAAGAGACGTTCACGTTTGGCTGATGTCGTTTCAAGAGCGTTAACAAGTTAGACGTGTTGCCTGCTGCAGATACGATCTTCATGAAACGTTGACACACAGCTTTGGATTTGTTCACATCTTTTAACAAGAAAGCCATAATGTTCCCAAACAGGACACCGCAATGAGAAGCTAGGCTACTATTGCTGCGCGTGCTGCAAGATAATAGCTCCGTACTGAAACACGCTTAGGAATTTTTAGTTCCGTGGCGCATAATCTCTCGTTAATAAAATGGAAAAAATGACCAAACGGTACGCAGGTGGACCGAACTGAACGTGCCATACCGAAACGGTTCGGTACACCCACGTGTATCTACACATCGACTCCTATGACATCTATTGAGTTTTTCAATTTCACGCCAAGTATTCGTAGTGCACTTTGAGATTTTTATTAATGAAAAGTGCATTATAAATGGAATTCATTATTATTATTATTATTAGTGACGTCATTGCAAACTGGTGTTACACCATATTCTGCGACCACCGTATATTGTGACAGTGGGCGGGGGGTTGCATGCACTGTTGCAGGTCACAGAATATGGTGTAACACCGGGTCCAATCGACCAAACTAGAACCAGCTTCCACTGCCTTGTTTCACAAACAAAAAGCAAAAAATATTCAATCTCTAAACTTATTAAAAAAAATGCCTATAAACATATTAATCTCTAAAACTAAACCTAATGCGCAGCACCGCTGAAAGTGGTGCTGGTTGGTCGACCTCCCCACTGTTTTAAAGTTTTGTTTTTAACGTGCCACATGTTTCTTTCACTTTTGCAGCTTGATAATAATAACTAAACCCCTAACCCCCACCATCTACTCCTCTAGGAGCCATAGATAGCATCTCTGTGCTCCACACAGAAGTCTGTGGTTGTGTCAGTAAGGGCATCCGGCGTAAAAATAATTATGAAATATACAGTAAATGCTTCCTTCTCAATAACAGGCGGTTTGCCTGTATTACCAATCGTGTGGTTTTTAATTTTCAAGTATTTTTAGCAACAATAAAGTTTATAAATTGTCATTTATAACAGCACCCTTCATAATGAGCAGGTTTATTCTCAGTGGTAAAACTCCTAAAGGTTGACACTGGAAGAGTGATTTCACTGTTACTTAACTTTGTTAAATTCGAAAGGTTGATATTAAAAATAGCTTTTGTCACAGGCGATTCTTTGTTCAGAATAAAATAACTTTTTTCTGCCTTTAAAATTGTTCTTTTGTAGGAATAAGTTCTTTTGTAGGAATAAGTTGAGTATATGAAGACAGAAGATGGTGGTTGTGAGAGTAAAACTTTGTGTGTGTGTGTGTGTGTGTGTGTGTGTGTGTGTGTGTTTAAGTAACNCTTTGCATCGCTTTGAATGAGAACATGCCGGTGCTCGCTGACTGCGCGCTGGGCTCTGCGCGCTGGGACAGGTGGGGGCGTGGGTTAGGGTCCAAAACTCCGTCCCTTCTGTTCTCTGATTGGTCCGAACAAAAATCTACCGGAGAAATGGTTGTTAATGAGAGAAGTCCCAGACTGTGCAGTGAAGGGAAATGAGAATTGAGCGGAGCTGTGCAGGAAGGCGAGGGCCAGGCTAATGTTTTGTATGTTTTTTATTGTTTTAATTGACTTGTCTTTTATGTTATTGTACAACACTTTGGTTAACCTTATGGTTTTTTAAATGTGCTTTACAAATAAAGTTGATTGATTGATATTTCATTGTTAACAAATAGAGCGACTCCACCAATTATGTAAACATTTGTGTTTTCATCATTGAGCCATGTCTCTGACAGTGCTATTATCGTATTTTATTGTGCTTTATGTGGTTCTTATGCTTGTTTTATTCTTTGTACATTTTTAGCAATTATTTTTATTGTACAGCACTTTGTGATTTTATCCTTGATAAGCGCTCTATAATTAAACTTTACTTACTTACTTTACATCTCATGACCTACAGCATAATTATTTTAATATTTTATGGTAGAATGTTTTCACTCCTGTGTGGATTCTTGTGTGTCTATTTAAATTTGACTTCTCACTAAAACTTTTTCCACAAAGTTCACAAGGAAATGGGTTACCTCCTGTGTGGACTCTCATGTGTGAGTTTAAACTTGTCTTATGACTAAATCTTTGTCCACAAAGTTCACAAGGAAATGGCTTGTCTCCTGTGTGGACTCTCATGTGTCTGTTTACATGTGTCTTCCGACTAAATCTATGTCCACAAAGTTCACAAGGAAATGGCTTATCTCCTGTGTGGACTCTCATGTGTCTGTTTAAACTTGTCTTCTGACGAAATCTTTGTCCACAAAGTTCACAAGGAAATGGCTTATCTCCTGTGTGAACTCTCATGTGTTTGTTTATATCTGTCTTCCAACTAAATCTTTGTCCACAAATTTCACAAGGAAATGGCTTTTCTCCTGTGTGGACTCTCATGTGTGAATTTAAACGTGTTTTCTGACTAAATCTTTGTCCACAAAGTTCACAAGGAAACGGCTTCTCACCTGTGTGGACTCTCATGTGGAAGTTTAAAGTTGTCTTCCGACTAAATCTTTGTCCACAAATTTCACAAGGAAATGGCTTTTCTCCTGTGTGGACTCTCATGTGTGAATTTAAACGTGTTTTCTGACTAAATCTTTGTCCACAAAGTTCACAAGGAAACGGCTTCTCACCTGTGTGGACTCTCATGTGGAAGTTTAAAGTTGTCTTCTGACTAAATCTTTGTCCACAAAGTTCACAAGGAAACGGCTTCTCACCTGTGTGGACTCTCATGTGTGACTTTAAAGTTGTCTTCTGACTAAATCTTTGTCCACAAAGATCACAAGGAAATGGCTTGTCTCCTGTGTGGACTCTCGTGTGTCTGTTTAAAATTGTCTTCTGACTAAATCTTTGTCCACAAAGTTCACAAGGAAATGGCTTGTCTCCTGTGTGGACTCTCATGTGTACGTTTAAATAGGTCTTCCGACTAAATCGTTGTCCACAAAGTTCACAAGGAAACGGCTTCTCACCTGTGTGGACTCTCATGTGTAAATTTAAACTTGTCTTATGACTAAATCTTCGTCCACAAAGTTCACAAGGAAACGGTTTGTCTCCTGTGTGCATTCTCATGTGTGTATTTAAACCTGTCTTATGACTAAATCGTTGTCCACAAAGTTCACAAGGAAACGGCTTGTCACCTGTGTGGACTCTCATGTGTCTGTTTACATGTGTCTTCCGACTAAATCTATGTCCACAAAGTTCACAAGGAAATGGCTTATCTCCTGTGTGGACTCTCATGTGTCTGTTTAAACTTGTCTTCTGACGAAATCTTTGTCCACAAAGTTCACAAGGAAATGGCTTGTCACCTGTGTGGACGCTCATGTGTGAGTTTAAAGCATCCTTCCGACTAAATCTTTGTCCACAAAGTTCACAAGGAAACGACTTGTCACCTGTGTGGACTCTCATGTGGGACTTTAAACTTGTCTTTTGACTAAATCTTTGTCCACAAAGATCACAAGGAAATGGCTTGTCTCCTGTGTGGACTCTGAAATGGGACTTTAAACTTGTCTTCCGACTAAATCTTTGTCCACAAAGATCACAAGGAAATGGCTCGTCTCCTGTGTGGACTCTCGTGTGTCTGTTTAAAATTGTCTTCTGACTAAATCTTTGTCCACAAAGTTCACAAGGAAATGGCTTGTCTCCTGTGTGGACTCTCATGTGTACGTTTAAATATGTCTTCCGACTAAATCGTTGTCCACAAAGTTCACAAGGAAACGGCTTCTCACCTGTGTGGACTCTCATGTGTAAATTTAAACTTGTCTTATGACTAAATCTTCGTCCACAAAGTTCACAAGGAAATGGCTTGTCTCCTGTGTGGACTCTCATGTGTACGTTTAAATTTGTCTTCTGACTAAATCGTTGTCCACAAAGTTCACAAGGAAACGGCTTGTCACCTGTGTGGACTCTCATGTGTGTGTTTAATTGTGATTTGGAAGTTAATCTTTTACCACAGTCATCACAGCTTATTGATTTTGGTCTTGCCTGGGCTTTCCTACGTGACTCTACATTTGTCTTTTCTCCAACACATTTCTTATTAAGTACCAGTAGACAGGTTGAAGACGTCACTCCTGAATGACTTGTCATGTGTCTTTGAAGAGTCCGGTTACTGACATACTGCTTACCACATTCAGAGCAGCTCAAAGATTTGTTGACAGTTTTTACCTCTGATTCAAGAGCACTGCTCTCCTTCCAGTGTTTCATACTGTCTTCACGTTCTGATTCAGAGTCTGATGAGTTCTTTAGCAGAGAGTCAGGACTGGTCATTTCACCATCCTCTTCATCGTCCTCATTGTCAGTCTGTGAAGAGCTCAAACTGAATTTGTGAGTCTTTAAATCAGGGTTTCTGCCTGTTAATCGGTCTCCTCCATACTGAGTTGGTTTCCCACCAGACTGGTCTAAGGGTCTTCTCTTCCACTCTGATAAGAGGCTCTAGGTCCTGCTGGTCCACATCAGGCCTTCAGTCTTGAGGAACTTCTTTTAATCAGCTCTAAACAGAGGCAGGTACCACTGAAACACATGAACATTAAGGAAATGTTACTTAAACACACACACACACAAAGTTTTACCCTCACAATCACCATCTTCTGTCTTCATATACTCAACTTATTCCTAAAAAAGAACAATTTTAAAGGCAGAAAAAAAGTTGTTTTTTTCTGAACAAAGAATCGCCTGTGACAAAAGCTATTTTTAATATCAACCTTTCGAATTTAACAAAGTGTTCTTCCAGTGTCAACCTTTAGGAGTTTTACCACTGAGAATAAACATGCTCATTATGAAGGGTGCTGTTATAAATGACAATTTATAAACTTTATTGTTGCTAAAAATACTTGAAAATTAAAGGTATTGTGACATGATGTTGGAAATTTGCATATTTGTCACAACATATATATCTTATATCATTCAGCTCTGTTCATTTTTTCAAAATAAATTATAAATATATTAAAATTTCATTCCAAGTTATGGTAGTTATTTCTCTGGGACACGCCCTTAAAATTCTGCGCACTTCCGCAAAACGTCATGTGACGTACACTTGGGGAGCCGCTGCTCAACGCGCATGTAAATAATAATGGCTGGAGCATGTCGACTCAAGACGAGTGCAGCATTTCTAGTGTTGATCTAAGCGATTTGTCTTCAGTTTTGGAAGTTCTGTTAGTTCTGGTGATGAACAAGAGCCAGCAGGTTTTAATTTCGGTACTCAACCGTATTTATATGAACCTTACCGTTCAGGAAGTGAGTCTGAACCGACACTGCAGAGGAGGACAGACAGCTGCGGGCGGAGGAGGGAGGATTTTAGGTTAGATTTATCATTTTAAGACAGTCAATCGTCCGAAACTCTCATTACTAAACCCTCACGGAATTAATAAACTTACTGATGTTACGTTATCGCGCAGACATCGTTTAAAAATACATAACAACGGGGACGTAGCCAGAATTTTATGAGGGGTGGTTCCTTTAAATATATCATAGGCATGCAAAATGCCATATGCTGTGGTAGCACAATGGAGAGCAGTTGCAGTTGCTGCTCAGCTGCAGGACCACCTACAGCAACACTCTCTGTATGAAAAGTTCCAGTCTGGAATCAGAGCAGCTCACAGTACTGAGACTGCATTGCTGAGAGTTACCAATGATGTCCTCATGGCTGCTGAAACTGGTTCTCCCTCCCTCCTTGTCCTCCTTGACCTCACTGCAGCTTTCGACACTGTGGACCATAGTATCCTCCTCCACCGTCTTCATGTGGAGGTCGGTCTCTGTGACAATGTCCTGGACTGGTTCAAATCTTTCCTCTCCAATAGGCTGGAATGTGTTAGTCTTGGCAACGCCATGTCCCAGACAGTCTGTGTCTCCTGTGGTGTTCCTCAGGGGTCAGTTTTGGGGCCCCTGCTGTTTTCTCTTTACATGCTGCCTTTAGGTCAAATTATTAACCAGTTAAACATTTCTTTCCACTTTTATGCCGACGATACACAGCTTTACATCAGGACTGGAGCATCCTCATCATCCCCATCTCCATCTTCACTCACTGCCCTCTCTACCTGCCTGGAGGAAATAAGGGCATGGATGAATCAGAACTTTCTTCAATTAAACTGCTCCAAGACTGAGGCCATACTAATTGGCACACCTCACCAGGTACAAACATCGACTAAAACAACAATTTCCTTTTCTGGACAAGACATCCCCCTCTCCACCTCTGTTACAAATCCAATTAAAAAAGTAACACAAACTCTTTTTATTTTATTTATCCAATAAAAAAAGTGAAATGGACCTACCCAGGGTCAAATTAAGGTTTTTGAACTGTCCAGTGATGACCTTTACTGACCACTCAGTAAAGCAAGACATTTACTACAAAATCATTCATTTAGCTATAATCTGATAAATATAGTCACCAAAAGAGACTATTTCTATCTTTGATTTTATTCTAATGTAATCAAAAGAATAACTTTTGTCATTTTCATGATATATGTTATATGCTGTTATTCTTTAAATGTGAAACATCAATGTGTCATTTCTGCAAGTGAAAAGGTGTCAAAGTTCAGCTAAAATGTCAAACTGACTTACACTGAAATTGTTTTTGTCGAGTTTCAGCTAAAACTCTCATCTAGCGTCTGAAAGTCTCTCACTCAGATACTTTTCCTAAACAATTTCCTTCTCTGTGCTGAATTTCACCTTGAATAGTGATAACAAGTGGACCAATGAAAAAGAGACAAGTTTCTCTCCTCTCTAAGTCTCTTTTTAAGTTCTAACTGTGCGAGAACGCTTCGGAGTTTGTTGGGAATTTCAAAGAGATGTGAACCTTTCCCAAGAGCTGGGTACGTTTTGGTCAAGAGCTAACGACCTGCGTCTTCAGCTAAGGACTGATAACAGGCTGTTATGAGTCCACCTCGAACGAGCGTTTGTTATTCCTTCCTGGAATAAATTATCTTGAGCCAAGAAACCACGACTGCCACGACTTTTGCCGATGAAAGCGAGTATCACCGACACCGACAAGGTAAACACGCGTGGAGTCCAGCTTGGACTTGCGGGACCGACGACTCGTCAGTCTAAAGTTGACCACAGCTCTTTACCAGAACCAAGGCGGACGTCTTAAGGTAAAGGAGCAGCTGTTTGCTTGCTGGAGGTGTGATGATATCTTAGCTGGACGCGTACGGAAGAGTGTCATCTGGTTTCATAAATGCAAGATAAATTTCCTCTCTTAACCTCCCAATTCTTCTTAAATCTTTCCTCCTACTTTTTCCCCTCTCAATCTAAGCTGGAAACTATTTTAAGTTTAAAGAGCCCACAGACTAAATATGTTAACATCCAATATTGAAGTCTGTTGTGTTGAATTTAAGTGTGCTGACGTTTTAATTTGAAAGAAAGTGAAATCATGTCAATCAAGTGTAATGGTGTTAATTTAGTTGATTTATTTTAAATAAATGATAGTGTCTCTTTGACATATCAAACTAAGTTAACGTCTTTGTCACTTAATGGCTCTGTTTATTTATCCATCATAAAGATCACAGAGATATTGGGTAAACTGAAAAAGAACAGAATCCGTGAATTTACTATTCAATCTGAATAAGTAGATTAATTAAGGATAAAGAGGTCAGTATTAATATTGACCTCCTCATAATTCTTACATCTGGTGGCCTCGTACGTGGTTCTGAAAGTTTATTGATATCTGTGGTCTCAGTCATGAACTGTAACGTCATGTTTGCATAAGAGGATCCAAGTTTTAAACTCTGAAGATAATCTAAAAAAGCTAAGTCTGGTCCTCTGGACATTCAAAAAACAAAAAAACAAAACAAAGCAAAAAATTGTAGAAACGTTTCGTCTTTCGTCCGAAAGACTTCCTCAGTCTGAGGTGCTGGGTTCAGCTCAGTCTTATAAATAGCACCCTCTCACAGTGTTACACAACCAGTTGGCTGATGACAGCCTGAAACCAGCTGCTCACATGATCAAGGAGGACCATCAGCCTAACAATGGATCGTTAGCACCCTGATGGTTGTTTGCTATTCACAGAGGGCTGAGTGATACCAGCAATCACAGCATTGTAGGAGGGGGACAGTTGAACTCGGAGGCCTCCACCCCTGTTTAATGATGGGCGGTTTCTTTTCACAAAGATGGCCTCCTTTACTCCTCTCTCAAACCATCGTTCCTCTCTATCAAGGATGTGAACATCTTCATCCCTGAAAGAGTGACCGCTGGCCTGGAGATGAGTGTAGACTGCAGAGTCCTGACCTGATGATGTTGATCTTCTGTGCTGGGCCATCCTTTTGGCCAGTGGCTGTTTAGTTTCCCCGATATAAGACTGATCACAGCCCTCCTGACACTGAACAGCATACACAATGTTACTCTGTTTTTGCCGGGGGACTGGATCTTTGGGATGAACCAGTTTTTGCCGTAATGTATTTTGAGGTTTAAAAGCCACTGGGACGTTGTGTTTAGAAAATAAACGTCTCAATGTCTCTGAAACCCCTGCAACATATGGAATGGCCACTGGTCTGGGTCTGGGTTCCTTCTTTTCACCTGATGGCTGGCTGGAGTCCATTTGGGTTTCTTCTCTGCTTTCAGGAAGGCCCAGTTAGGATATCCACATTTCTCTAGAGCCTGTTTTGTGTGTGATTTCTCCTTCTGTCTGGCTCCTGCGTTAGTGGGGACGCTGTCTGCTCTGTGGTACAGAGTCCTGATGACTCCTAACTTGTGCTCCAGAGGGTGATGGGAGTCAAACTGTAAATACTGGTCTGTGTGGGTGGGTTTGCGGTACACCTCAGTTTGCAAATTTCCTCTATCAGAAACTGAGACCTCACAGTCCAAGAAAGCCAACCTGCCATTTCTTACATCTTCTCGTGTGAACTTGATATATTTATCCACAGAGTTGATGTGATCAGTGAAATGTTGGACTTCCTGAGATTTAATTTTAACCCAGGTGTCATCAACATACCTGAACCAATGACTTGGTGGTCTCCCCGTAAAGGATGTCAAGGCTCTCTTTTCTACCTCCTCCATGTACAGGTTGGCAACAATAGGAGAAACTGGAGACCCCATAGCACATCCATGTTTCTGCCAAACATGTTCCCATCCCAAACATGGATGTGCTATGGGGTCTCCAGTTTCTCCTATTGTTGCCAACCTGTACATGGAGGAGGTAGAAAAGAGAGCCTTGACATCCTTTACGGGGAGACCACCAAGTCATTGGTTCAGGTATGTTGATGACACCTGGGTTAAAATTAAATCTCAGGAAGTCCAACATTTCACTGATCACATCAACTCTGTGGATAAATATATCAAGTTCACACGAGAAGATGTAAGAAATGGCAGGTTGGCTTTCTTGGACTGTGAGGTCTCAGTTTCTGATAGAGGAAATTTGCAAACTGAGGTGTACCGCAAACCCACCCACACAGACCAGTATTTACAGTTTGACTCCCATCACCCTCTGGAGCACAAGTTAGGAGTCATCAGGACTCTGTACCACAGAGCAGACAGCGTCCCCACTAACGCAGGAGCCAGACAGAAGGAGAAATCACACACAAAACAGGCTCTAGAGAAATGTGGATATCCTAACTGGGCCTTCCTGAAAGCAGAGAAGAAACCCAAACAGGACTCCAGCCAGCCATCAGGTGAAAAGAAGGAACCCAGACCCAGACCAGTGGCCATTCCATATGTTGCAGGGGTTTCAGAGACATTGAGACGTTTATTTTCTAAACACAACGTCCCAGTGGCTTTTAAACCTCAAAATACATTACGGCAAAAACTGGTTCATCCCAAAGATCCAGTCCCCCGGCAAAAACAGAGTAACATTGTGTATGCTGTTCAGTGTCAGGAGGGCTGTGATCAGTCTTATATCGGGGAAACTAAACAGCCACTGGCCAAAAGGATGGCCCAGCACAGAAGATCAACATCATCAGGTCAGGACTCTGCAGTCTACACTCATCTCCAGGCCAGCGGTCACTCTTTCAGGGATGAAGATGTTCACATCCTTGATAGAGAGGAACGATGGTTTGAGAGAGGAGTAAAGGAGGCCATCTTTGTGAAAAGAAACCGCCCATCATTAAACAGGGGTGGAGGCCTCCGAGTTCAACTGTCCCCCTCCTACAATGCTGTGATTGCTGGTATCACTCAGCCCTCTGTGAATAGCAAACAACCATCAGGGTGCTAACGATCCATTGTTAGGCTGATGGTCCTCCTTGATCATGTGAGCAGCTGGTTTCAGGCTGTCATCAGCCAACTGGTTGTGTAACACTGTGAGAGGGTGCTATTTATAAGACTGAGCTGAACCCAGCACCTCAGACTGAGGAAGTCTTTCGGACGAAAGACGAAACGTTTCTACAATTTTTTGCTTTGTTTTGTTTTTTTGTTTTTTGAATGTCCAGAGGACCAGACTTAGCTTTTTTAGATTTTTCTACCTGGATTATTGAGCATGCATCAGAGTGTCTGAAGATAATGATTTTGGCTGGAAGTGTTCAAAGCAGGCAGATTCTGCATGTTTTTATCATTTGAAGCTGTGAGATTTTTATTGTTTCAACTCTGTTAGACGCTGTTGGAAGCATTCAGGTGAAGTTTTGTCAGCCGTAGTCTGTGGAGGTCCTGGTCCGGTCCAGCTCACGCAGACTCCTGTACAAGGCTTTGTTTGACCGCCGAGTCAAAAGCCTGAAAGCTATAATTTAACATCTACAAGATTGCTGTTGTGGTATTTTACATTTTAAAGAAGGTCGAAGCAGCATATATGTTAGAACGTTGTCGGATAATGGGTTCTGACCCGAGTTTTCTGCTCCTTTAACGTGGACGGAACCGACCTTGAAGTGGCTCCGAGCGAGTCCGTGTTTGTTCTGCAGCTGAAGTGCTGGGTTACTGAATGTAGCTAAGTCGTGCCTGTTTTAATTGTGATTGCCACGTTTCGGAATTTTGGGAAGTTAGTTTGAAGCGTTTGAGTTGATTACGAGTCTATAAAGTTGTGTTTTGTTGTGCTAAGCTGACGTTAAAGAGCTACATGTCCTAGTACACGTTTGTTTATGAGCTGTGATTGGATGAAACGAGTACTGTGTGCTGTCAATCACTCATGTAGCGAACGCTGATTCGCTGTTGTGTGCTGTCAATCACTCTTGTGGCGAACGCTGATTCGCTGTTGTGAGCTGTCAATCACGTCGCACGCCGTTGCGACCAGCCCACTTTGTCGTCATTTCCGGCGCTACATTGGTCGAAGGTAAGAAACTACATTCGCCATTAATGCTTGGAGAATGAACTACATATGCTGTGATTGATTTGTTGACGTCACGTGTGTTGTAGCGAGCTCCGCCTCGCTCAGCACAGCAGAGCTGGTGACGCGCTGCGTCGACCCGCCTATTTGTGTCGTCATTTCCTGATGCACTTTGAGTGACAAGCAGACGCAGTTCACACACACACGGTGAAAAGTGGTTTCACTAAAAGTTTAAAAAACTCAATTTAAGCCATCTAAACTGTCTAACAACATAAATTTGTCTCTGACAAGACCGCAGTTCGAGCGTTTATCACGAACATACTAGAAACTAACTCTAAAAGGTAGTTTTCAGTTAAATACTGAATGAAATAAATCAGTCTCCACGTGATAAATTAAGACTCAAAGCTGCCCCCTGTTGGTTAAAAGACGTTGACAGATGAGTTTTCTCAAAAACATCATAAAAAAGTCAGCATTTTATGGTGAAATTACCAGCTTTTAAAATTGTTCTGTACACAAACAAAAACTCCTGTTTATTCTAAATACAAATTTTAGTATAACAGAGGTACAGACACACAATTTGTGCTCATTTTAAATACTGAAGAGATTTAAAATAACACTCAAAAAGCATTTTTTTATTTTAATTTTCAAATTAAATAAAAAAAAAAAAAATGATGGAGAACAGAGAATTTCCACATTAAGCTCTTCACATCTCTGAATTTTAAACAGAATTGTTGTACATCTGTACACTCTTAGTTAAAAATCGCATTTTTAACGTTTTTCTGTGTAAAATTAATGACTCCAGTTTATTTTAAATGAAAAGTTTAAAATAACGAACAGAACGTCCTTTTTCACTCCTGATAACTGTCAAATGCAGTACGAAATCAGTTTCACTGAGACTGCAAGACATCTTTTTAAAGGCATGCTCAAGCAGCATCCTGTCACATTTTAGTGAAGTCATTGCATTTAAGTCAGCCCTCTTTTATAAGCGTTTGAGTAAGAAAAAACGGAAATCAGGCTGCTTGGGTTAGTTAGTAACTGTTGTTTGAACGTAAGTTCTATTTTAAAGTTAACACTGCAAGAGTGCATTTAACTTTTACAAAGTTCATTGAGGGTAAAAACCTGAAAAAAGGTACCTATGAATACTTATTACACAGTGAAACACGTAAACCTCAGCTGATTAGTTTATTTGACTCAGTGCTACATTAAAAGTGAATATTTATTTGCAAACACTAACATGAGAACAATCTTTTGATTTTTTTCACACAAAATCAAAACTAAAAGATGGGAGATAACAATTATGATCAAGCTTTACAGCTGCTCACAGCAAAGCTTGAATCGTTAAGGCTTAGTAACATTCGCAGAAGAGAAACTTTTCAACAAGAAAAACTTAAGTTAAAACGTGAGATCAAACGAATTCAAAACAAAAAGATGGGAGATAACGATTGTGATGAAGCTTTACAGCTGCTCACTGAAATACTTGAATTGTTAAGGCAAGATAACATTCGCAGAAGAGAAAATTTTCAACAAGAACAACTTGAGTTAAAAAGTGAGATTGAGCAATTAAAAATAAAACGGCGTGCTATAAATGGTTTTGATGTTCGTCAACTCCCTGACCCGATCTGGTTAAAAACAAAACCAGAGCGTGAACTACATTACCAAGACAAGGTCAAATCCCACTCGCTGGAGCTGGAAGGGACAAGTTCATCAACTCCCTCTCCTAAAAAAGGCGAGAAGAAACATGTTTTTCGAACTAAAAAACCACGACATGAAGGTGTCCGCTGGAACAATGACCCGAAGTGGTTAAGAGACCCAATATGGTTGAGAAGGACGAGCACACGCCCTGTCCCTGCACCTCGGACAAAGCTGCCCGAGATAAGCAAAAAACCACAAACGGTGGATGTCCGCTCTTTAAGTGACCCTCCGCGGTCTACACCGAGCAAAGGCCCTGCCCCTGCACTGCGGACTGGACAGTCCGGGAGTAGCAAAAGGTCACAGAAGTTCCAGGAAAAAGGCAACGCACCACTAAGCTCTGAGGAGATAGTGGACAAAAGTTGGTTGTTTGAAAACTTGAATGATATAGAGGATGACCAAACTGGTACATTGAGTGACCTTGTCTTTGATAACTCAGAGCACATGGATAACTCAGAGCACACAGTTAGTGACAACAATAGCAAACGACAAAGAGAAAAACTTCTCAAAAGAGGCCTTGAGCTACAACATCAGTTTAAACAATCAGTGATGAAACAGTGCGCTGTAACTGCTGTTGAGGCTCACATGCAAAACAAAACACCCTCTGAGGTGTGCCCAGGTCAAAAGGTCGTATCCCAGTCGCAAAAAAGCGAGAATAAACACCGTCGTCTCAAAGGTCCTCTGACCTCAGAAGAGGCAGAGAACATGCGTCGGTTGGTAAAAGAGTGGGATGATACTAGCGAGAATGAACACTATCGTCTCAAAGGCCTTCTGACCTCAGAAGTGGTGGAGTACACGCGTCGGTTGTTAAAAGAGTTGGATAATACTAGCAAGAATGAACAAGATTTTCAAACTGACATACACCGAAATGTTGGTACCAGTTGGAACAGTGACTCAAAATGGTTTAAAGGGAGCCCCGCCCCTGAAGCACCTCAGATTGAAAAATCTGAGACAAGCAACGAACCACAAAAGGTAGGTGTTCACTCTCTAAGAGACCCACAACGGTTCAGATCGAACCAGGTGGGTGAAAACCAAGGTCCATCGGTGGGTGGACTTCAAAAGAAATTGAAGGATGAGGACCTATACTCATGTAACTATGCGTGGTCCCAACAGAAACCCCTGAGCCTTGGAACTGCACCTCCCGCGCCTCGAACAGAACAGTTCAAGACAGGCAAAGAGTCACGAATGTCCCGGAATAATGGCCCAACACCTCTATGCTCGGAAGAGACAGAGGAAGTAAGTAGTTTGTCAGTAGATTTGAATGTTACTGTGCTTGACCAACCTGATACAATGAGTGGCGTTATCATTGATAATGACACTATCAACATTGACCAACCTGGAGCGATGTGTAGCACTGTCTTTCACAAAGACTCAGAGCACACAAATAACTCAGCGCACACTACTACCAACATTGCCATGGATGTTGACAGCAAACCAATTGCTGACACACAACAACATCCTGAAGGTCATGATGCTGACAGCCAACAAGATGCTGACAGTAAACAAGATTACACAGACAGAGTCACACGTGAACAGAAACGTGGGCCAAGACCTGTGAGGTTTCTGTGTAACTTTATACAAAGGGGGGTGGCTAAGAAAGCTTACCTGCCTATCACACTGGAAGGTGTCCTTGAGCGTGAAGCCCTCCTGGATGGCAGTTCTGATATAACTATTATGTCGGCCAAGCTGTTCGAGGAGCTGAGGACCGCCGCTAACGGTGTTGACAGGCAAATACCCTTTGAGAAATGTGCTATTGAGCTACAGGGTCTCGCAGAGACGAGAACAACCCTAACAGCTATGGCTATGGTTCACATGCAGATTGGCGAAATGACACTACGCCACCCGGTGTACGTGTCTAAACTTGACTCATTCCCATTTTTGGTTGGCCAAGATTTTATAAACCGCTTCAACGCGATTATAGATTATGGTCGACGGAAAATGTGGAGCACAGTGAGAAAACCCCTGCCAATAAAAGTGCCTCCTAGTTGTGATACAGACTGCCTAACCGCAGGTACCGCAAAGGACACACGGGACACCTCATCCGAGGACGAGAGCCCGGTAAGTGAACCTTCAACTACAGGTGAGACAGAAGAGACCCAAAAGTTGGACCAAACTCCGGCCCAACAAGAGAACCTCCTCTGTGAGCTGACACATTCAGCACTCCCTGACCACTGCCTACCACAGGTAGTGAAAGGTATTGAGATCCAAGGATCCCACACCGAAGACGCTGTACTGTCCTCTGGGACAGGTAATTCGGCAATCAACCAAGCTTTCAATGAAACCTTGGTTCAAGGGCATCTGAGTCCAGAAAATGACAGTCATCCAAACGCCGACAGTCACTTGGACATCATTGTTGCAGACTACGAGGACCCCTCATCAGACAAGAAGGGGGCAAACTCACATTACCTACCACAGGTAGAGAAAGGTGTGGAGATCCAAGGACCCCACACCGAGGTTGCTGTACTGTCCCCTGGGACAGGTAAATCGGCTATCAGCCAAGCTTTCGATGAAACCTTGGTTCAGGGACATTTGTGTCTAGAACTAATCAGAAATGACATAGTTTTTACAGACTCAAAGAGCCCCTCTTCAGTCAAGAAGTGGGAAGACACACACAACGACAGTGACCCGTCGCAGTCTGTACAATCAGACACACCTGCGACTGCGCCGACGGTTGTGACACACCTGAATTACACGGAAAGAGGTAAACGTAAGAAGATACGTTGGCCAAAACCTAAACGATTCCTGTGTACCGTCTTCTCTCAGCTGCGCGAACAGCTTAAACTAAACGGTGGCATCCTAACTTGTGCCCATGGACGGACGTCCTCACCTGTGCTCGTGGTCCCCCATGACCAAAGGGGGGTGATGTTAGGCCATGCCAAAGACAAAGATTTGAATGTACACCTCAGAAACACTTTTGCTTTCGCCCAGAAAAACCTGGAAAGATCCGCTGAAGGACGTAAGGCGTACTATGACCAAAAGGCCTCTCACAATGAACTCCAAGTGGGAGACAGAGTCTGGTACTATACGTTCGCCCCAGCAACCGGGAAAGGAGGGTCCGAGACCGGAACTCTCGCCCGCAAACTAATGCCCAGGTGGACTGGACCTCATCTGATAACAGACAAAGTGTCCTCAGTCGTCTACGAAATCAAAATCAGCAAAGGCCGCAAAGAGCCAATTGCTAAATGGGTACATCGAAATCAGATCAAACCTTACAAGGCGTTCAATGACTCCACAAAAGACAAAGATCTCACAAACTCACCGACTTCATGGGATAATAAGGTCGTCCAAACACAAGTTAGTAAATAAACTAATCAGGTTTAAACTACCATATTTCCCACCCTATAAGTCGCATTGTCCAATTTGAACTTAGAAACGCTAAGCCTAAAACCCACAACAAAAACTAACCTTAACAACCGTTTAAATCCACGAGATTTAATTTGACCTCGGTCATAAAGTTGAGACCTGTTTTTCTTGTGTGTTGCACTTTGGAATCTGACGACAAGAGTGTGTCGAAGCAGTGAAACGTTGTTTCCTTGTTGTTTAGTCATTACTGTTGTCATTAGTTGAGATATTGTTTGTTCTGAACACTCCCAGCCAAAAAGGTTTTGTATTAACATTGGTTAATGAATGATATGGATTTAACTATGCCAACATGCAGTTCGTTTTGTTAAATCTCAATCGTCGAAGAGTCAATGTAGTTTAAAGCTACTCAAGGTACAATAAACTACACTGGTCTCATAATTTCTAAATTGAACCGATTCGATCGTTTCTATTCTAGATTATCTATTCATTTTGATGAGTCTCGCCATAGACTTCAAAATTTATTAGGAATACCAAATCCTACGTCGTTCGTCTAAAAGACAACAGACATTTAGATCAAACTATATTTCATTTTTATTTTAGTTTAACCTAAACTAAGTAATGAATGGAGGAATAGTTTGGAATTAGAGGCCTTCGTTACAGAAGCCCTCCAAAATTTTATAGGTACAAATCCCTATATCTAATTTTACAGAATTGATCCACCCCTTAATTGGTAAGTGTAGCTGATCTAAACCATGATAGCTTACATACCAGGTGCATATAGGTAAGGCTTAATGTAAAATCCCAATCATAAGCCCACCTAAAAAACCACATAATTGCATGACACATAGAACCAGAGTGGCACTGACTGGAAACCAACCAGCCAACAACCATCGATGTGGGGACCTGCAGCTCCAACGCTTGGTCTTCAACCTTCGTCCAAGGGTCGCCTCCTCTGCGTCAATCGAGGGATCCCCTCTACATGCTGATTATGAAAACAATTGTTGCTGATCAATCAACAAAACTAATCGTTGTGGAATTACTGCTGTGGAATTACCGCTGTGGATTATAAGACTTTGCTTTCCAAGGGATCACAGACTTTGTTTTCCAAGAGTTAACAGACTTTGTTTTCCAAAGGATTAAAAGCTTTTCGCAATGGGATTACCTCCGAACAGTATGGAATTTCAAAAACTTTATGGGATTATAATTTTTGATTTTTCTTTTCCACTTGCTGGATTACTTCAAGATCAAAGTGATCATAGTTGCATATATTTTAATGTGTCCTTCAGCCCTGACCCTGCTCCTCCTAGTCGTTTGATCCAAAGAAGGATCATAACTGAGCACACAGCTGAAACTTTTATCTCTCATTTTGATCCCTCCACCTTAGTTTGTAATTCTTTGGATGTGGACTTAGCAGTTTCTGGCTTTAACATTTACTGCAATGACATTTTGAATTTAGTTGCACCATTAAAGCAGAACACTGTTCATCGTACAAGCTCTCCTTGGATTAACAAGGAAATCATGACATTGAGGAGAGAATGCAGGAAAACTGAACGTTTATGGAAACGTACTGATCTGTTGGTTCACAGGCTTCACCTTAAAGACTTAATTAGTTCGTTAAATGAGATGATCAAAAATGCAAGATTAAATTATTTTGCTGATCTCATCAAATCAAAAGGAAGAAATTCAAAAATCTTATTTGACACTATTAAGAACATTGTTTCTCCATTGTGCTCATTTCAAAGTGCTTTTACACATGCTGATTGTAATCAGTTTTTAAAAATTTTTACGGACAAAGTTGCAAATATTAGAGCTAGTATCTCTCCGTCACTTGCTAACCACCTGGACCCACAACCTTTGACTTCAAATACATGGTCCTCTTTTAGTACAGTAACCATTAATGATATCAATGATCTTTTGAAACAAATGAAATTGTCTTCGAGTCCACTGGATATAGTACCAACATCTCTTTTTAAAGATATTTTTAATTGTATTGGTCCAAGTGTAGTCAGCTTGATAAATTTATCCCTATGTTCTGGAGCTGTACCTAAATGCTTTAAGACTGCCGCAGTTTGTCCTCTGCTAAAAAAGCCTAACCTGGATTCCTCTCTGCCTGAAAACTACAGACCTATCTCTAAACTTCCATTCATGTCAAAGATCCTTGAGAAGGTTGTAGCACAACAATTGAACTTTTTTATGGAGGAAAATGAACTTATGGACAATTTCCAATCAGGTTTTCGTAGACTGCATTCCACAGAAACAGCATTATTAAAAGTGTCCAGTGATGTGTTGATGGCAGCTGATTCTGGACATTACACTGTGTTTGTTGCCCTGGATCTGTCTTCAGCTTTTGATACTGTGGATCACACTGTTCTTATCAACAGATTGAGAGCTCTGTTTGGTATTTCTGGCACTGTTTTAAACTGGTTTAAGTCTTATTTGTCTGATAGGTCTTTTACTGTTTTTATGAACAATGTTCACTCTAATGTTTCTGAGCTGTCCTATGGGGTGCCCCAGGGTTCAGTTTTGGGCCCACTCTTATTTTTACTGTACATTCGCCCATTGAGTTTTATTTTCGATCGCTACAGTAACGTCTCATACCATGTCTATGCAGACGATATTCAAATCTACTGTTCCTTTCGATTGTCTGAATTTTACAAATTGACCGAACTCAGTAACTGCCTATCTGACATTAAAATTTGGCTTAATGACAACCACTTGCAGTTAAATGCTGCTAAGACTGAAACACTTATCGTTGCTCCAGATGATAAAATCTTGGAAATAAGGAAGCATCTTGGGTTCTTAAATCCTTCGAACAAAAACAACCTTAGATATCTGGGTGTTCTCTTTGACAGCTCTCTGTCAATGGACAGTCATTGTAAACTGTTAGTTCGCAACTGTTTTTATCATTTAAGGAACATTTCAAAGTTGCGAGCTATTTTATCTAGGACAGAATTAGAAATGGTTGTCCATGCTTTTATTTCTTCTCGGTTGGATTATTGTAACGGCCTTTTAGTAGGGATAAGTAAATCCACCATGGCTTCTCTTCAGTCTGTGCAGAACGCTGCAGCCAGACTTTTGACTGGAACCCGCAGAACGGATCATATTACTCCTGTTCTGTACTCTCTCCACTGGCTTCCGATATATTTTAGGGTTCATTTTAAAATTTTGGTTTTAACTTTTAAAGCACTCCATGGTGAGACTCCCAAATATGTTTTCAATCTTTTGAAGCCACTCTGTCAGTCTAGAACTCTGAGGTCTTCTAATCAGCTACTGCTGTCGGTCCCTAGAACCCATTTTAAAACCCGTGGTGATAGAGCATTTCAGGTGGTGGCACCGAGGCTCTGGAACGCTCTCCCTCTAACAATGCGCGGCTCCGAGTCGACTGATGCATTTAAGAGAAGTCTTAAGACTTATCTTTTTAAACAGGCTTATGGTTAATTGTACTTATTGGTTTTAGAGTTTATCATGTGTAACCTTTTTGTATAGCATGTTTTAAGAGTGTATAATTTTAGTATAATTTTAGTATGATTTTATTATGTGTATTTCTTTTGTAAAGCACTTTGTGATTTTATATCTGTGAAAGGTGCTATATAAATAAAGTTTACTTACTTACTTACTTACTTACTTACTTACTTACTTACTTACTTACTTACTTACTTACTTACTTACTTACTTACTTACTTACTTACTTACTTACTTACTTACTTACTTACTTACTTACTTACTTACTTACTTACTTACTTACTTACTTGCTTACTTACTTACTTACTTACTTACTTACTTACTTACTTACTTAATGTGTATTAATGTTCACATTTCAAGGCTATTACGATATGTTTAATTTAAAATACTTGCTAATGTATTTGTTAATACTTCCGATAATAATTAATGGATTGTGCATGAATCACGCCTGACTTTATTTTTGACATGTAAACTGATGTGGAAACTTTCTAACATATAGCTCTGTTGAACAAAAGTCTGCTTTTAATGGTAATGCTTACAATAACTTTAAGGTAGGGCTGTGCCATACTGCAAAAATAAAATTGATCACGATTATTTTTTTCATATCGTCCGATCACGATTAACATCACAGTTTTTTTGTTCACCTTAAAAGCGACTGAATAATAATTCAACAAGTAAATATAGCTACAGAAATTAAAAAAAAGGCTGTTATTTGACTTTCACTAATATAACAAATAGCTGTGGTTCAGTAGAACATGAAATTATTTTTGACAAGTATTTAAAAAAGTTTTTACCAAGAAGAAAAAGAACATTTATGTGTAAATCATAGAAACTCACATTAAATTACCATTTTGTAAAATTAAACATTCAGAAATGTATTTCAAATTAAATAGGCTATGCCAGACATAAACATCTACCTACAAACAGTATCAATTTATGCACATTTGCCAACTTGATATGATATAAGCTCATTATTTACTTTTGTTATGGAAGGGACCACCACCCCCCACCTGTTTACAGACAGGGCTTAACACTGGGACTACCAGGATTTTTTGATTAGTACAATATTTACCAGATGTAGCCAATTGGCTCATCCCTTGAGATACTGATAAAGCTGCAGACTTTTCTTCTTAATGTAAATGAAGGGGGATGATGGGTGTTCTTAACAGTTTGAAAATGCCTTGTGGGCTTGGGTCCATTGTTTACGAATGAATGGCAAACATTCCAATGTAATTGGCTAATGGCTGCACCTTCTGCAACATTTTGGCTGACTGGCAGATTCACATGTGTTGTGACAAATGTAGAAAGGAGATGTTGTGTATGTATATATCCATCCATCCATCCATCCATCTTCTTCCGCTTATCCGGGGTCGGGTCGCGGGGGTAGCAGCCTAAGTAGGGAGGCCCAGACTTCCCTCTCCCCAGCCACTTGGAGCAGCTCCTCCGGGGGAATCCCAAGGCGTTCCCAGGCCAGCCGAGAAACATAGTCCCTCCAGCGCGTCCTGGGTCTTCCTCTGGGTCTCCTCCCGGTGGGACATGCCCGGAACACCTCACCAGGGAGGCGTCCAGGAGGCATCCTAACCAGATGCCCGAGCCACCTCAACTGGCTCCTCTCGATGTGGAGAAGCAGCGGCTCTACTCCGAGTCCCTCCCGGATGACTGAGCTTCTCACCCTATCTCTAATGCCCCTTTTCCACCGGTCGGCTCGGGTCGGATGTTACGTCATATGTGCGTCGCAGAGACCCCCTTTCATCCTTTCCCACCGGATATTCCGTGCTGCGCCGCGCGAGATTTCTTGAGATTTTTGGGCTGGTTTCAGAGGGGTGCCGAGGCGAGCTCACCCGCTCCGGAAGGAGGGAGGAGGAGACTCGAGCTGTTTTCACGGAAGCGAGGGAAGTGAACACGGCAGGACTTTACATGAATAACACGGTAAAAACAATTATTTGTTTTTAAATTTATAGCAAAGATGGGTCTTCAGCTGAACGTGTCCTTAATAAAATCACGTATTGCTCAAAACTGCAGGATTTTAAAAAGTAGGTTCGCCACGAGCAACTCGCGGCGCGCGGGCGGCTTTGTGTCTTTAAATGTAGCTCAATGAACAGATATAAAATATATTTCATAGCTGACTTTATAGTACGAGGGTTCCTGAGCTCAACCACGCTTTAATATTGTCACGTAGTGGTCAAATCTGCTGCATTTAAAGTAGGTTCGCCACGAGCAACGCGCGGCGCGCGAGCGGCTTTATGTCTTTAAAATGTAGCTCAATGAACAGATATAAAATATATTTCATAGCTGACTTTATAGTACGAGGGTTCCTGAGCTCAACCACGCTTTAATATTGTCACGTAGTGGTCAAATCTGCTGCATTTAAAGTAGTTTCGCTTTGACTTCTTCCAAACCTGTGCTTGCACAACAAAAATAAATTATAAAAATTCGAATTTTATTTCAAATAACTCCAACAGGATACATTTAGTATATGAACATGTTGTGATCACACTATATTTTTTTGAAAAATATCAGCCATGTGGTTTTTGATATAATTGATGATATGTGATACAAAGTACAAGGGAGAAAAGTAGCTTGACACAAAAAATGTCTATAAAACATTGAATTTTATTTCAAATGACTCCAACAGGATACATTTAGTATATGAACATGTTGTGATCACACTATATTTTTTTGAAAAATATCAGCTATGTGGTTTTTGATATAATTGATGATATGTGATACAAAGTACAAGGGAGAAAAGTAGCTAGACACAAAACATGTCTATAAAACATTGAATTTTATTTCAAATGACTCCTGTTGTGAAATAAAATTTATTTTTGTCTTCGTGTTTTCATTTCTGTAGAATGATAAAGATTTATTAAAAAGACACAGGTACAGGTTAAACAGAGAATTGTGAGCATGAACACAGTTCTGTCCTAATGCTACTCAAATGACCATTGTGTCTGTCCTGGCCTCTCTGGTTCTGCATGTTTGCTTAGCCAGAGAGGGATCAGAACAGCTTAATCTATGTGTGGTGGCCTGTGTGGATCAGGTCAGGGACAAAGTGCATCTATTCCCTGAACCTGTTTTATTTTTTGGATCTAAAAGTGTGTAGATTTATAATGTTGTGTAAGCTACTTTAAGACAAAATAAGACATGATTGCATAAACATTTGTAAAACAGTTAATACCTGGATTATAAAACACTTGTGTATTAATAGTGGTGTACTAGTTTAAATCAGATTAACATATAGAACTGTGTAACATATAGAACTATGCTGAGGCTAGCCTGTATAAATAAAGGTTGAATGAATGAATGAATATTATCATTCCCTCTTAAAACGCAACTCTATAAGCTGAAACAAGCAATGGAAAATTCCTGTTTTTAAGATAGAAGCTTCTGGTAGTTGAGGAGAGGCAACAGTCTCTGAAACAAAACTCCTCTTATCAGTTGAGAAGCAGGCAACACCCTACAAGAAAACAAAACACCCTACAAGAGAACAAAGCAAAACTGCTCTTATTGGTTAAAGCAGGCAACACCCTACAAGAAAACAAAGCAGAACTTCTCTCATTGGTTGAGAGTAGGAAACACCCCACAGAAAGAGTATAAAAGTATAGGTTTCCCTCCTCCATCAGACAACGCAGGAAGAAGCCACGAGGGAGTAACTTTCAGGTTGTATGGCCTTGTCTCCTTGAATGCGCATTCATGTTCTCTTTGTTTTATCTCTCTTTCTCTCTCTCTCTCTCTCTCTGTCTTCTCATTTGGATCATATATATGGCTTATAAAATATAACAAATGTATTCTGTGACTTTTAAACTTATGAATAATTAAAACTGGTTTTGGAACTTTAAAGTGCGCGTCTGTCATTTTTCAGTGTATCTCTTTTCTATCCAAAGTGAAACCAAACAACGAGCTCTGGGCGAATAAAGAGCAACGCCGACAATTTTGGAGGTCCCACCGAGATTGGTTGCACGCGGACAGGAAGGGACAGCACGAGTCCAGAACACTGATCAGTGACCGGTCACCTCAACAAAAAAGGTAGGCAGATTCCTGTTTAAACGAAATCTGTGATTGGAATTTTATAGGCAAATTTAAACTCAGTGTGTTGGACTCCAAAATAAGGAAATAAAACGAGTAAGTGTATGTATACGTAAAGTAAAATAATAATACCCAAGTCCCAGGTAAAAACACGCAGTGGTCGCGCCTCCCAAAAGCCGACGGGCTTCTGGAACAGAGGGATTCGGGGTTTTAGGATAAATAAATAATTTATCCGCCGCTGTTTCCTGTAACTCTGAAGACCAAGTTAAACTGTAAACTTGCTAGGTTAGTGGCTAGCTTAAAACAGTGACAATTTAGACTTACTTATAATTTGAGACTAAATAAGTAAAGTGCGGGACTGGGGTGAGAGTTTGAAATAAACGCGCTAACATTCGCTGATAAAATAATCCGATAAGAGTTCCAAACTTGGACCAGTTAAATAAAATAGAATAAATTAGTCACAGAATACTAAATCTTTTTCATGTTCTAAATTAATGAGGTTTCTTACGTGAGGAGTCAACACACATACCAATCTTATTTTACCCTCAAAAGGTTCTAAAAAAAATTTTTTTTCATTGCTGAAGTTTTCTGGTGTCAGAGTCTCGCGTGACTGTTGGGTTGGTCCGTCTTACATGTTGTCTGTCCTGTGAATCATAAGGTCAGCGCAAGCTGGTCTGTCTTGTATGTTGTTTGTCCCGTTGAAAAATAAGGTCAACGTGTGTGTGTGAGAAAAAGAAAGAGAAAAGTTCCGGAGTGGTACACGGGGAAAAGAATCAGGGGGCTGACTCGCCATAAGGAACGCTCAGTCTTTCTGACCCTTCCAGTGTGGAAGGCACCCGTGTATTCACTGAGTCCTGGTTCCTGTGACAATAAAGAGTAATAGGGTGTGGTGTGTGCATGCTTAACTGTGAGAATGGACCAAGACATAAAAACTGAGATGGAAGGCAGCTTTAGCCAGAAGTGCGAGAGCGCATCATTTAAACCCATAGAAGAACAAAAAAAGATTTTAATACAAGCGATAACCATATCAATGCAGGACCGAAAACAGGAAAAACAGCTTTTAAAGAAAATAGAAGAAATAAATGACAAAACGGGCAAAAGTAACGTGGTGAGTTTAATTTGGGAAAAAATAAGGAAGTGTAAGGAAGAAATAGAAGGTTTCGAGAAACAAAAGAAGGAAGCCAACGCCCTAAAAAAGGGGAAATATCGAAAATTGTTGACTGCATCAGATAGCAGTTGTAAAGAGTGGTTTAAACTAGTTCTGATAGCACAGGGGGTGTTTCATTTGCTGACTATGGATAAGAGTGAGAAAACAGGAAGTCTTGAGCCTCCGCCCTATTCTAACAGCGGCATCTCGTCAGCCCCACCGGTAAAGAGCATGTACCCGGTATATCAGATAGAGGGAGGTAAAATAAAAATAGAGGAAGCTCCCTCCACCTTGGAGCAAGAGAATTTCGTGACATCAGAGAATCTGGTTACTAGGAATGAGGTGGGATCAGTGAGCGCATCAGATTTCAGAGACTTTATAAAAACACTTGGGTCCCAAAAGGTAGCTGCCAGCTCCATAACACCACCAATGTCACAGGCGGTGTTTTACCATCCGGGTACCCCAGGGCCCCTCTCGCTCACCTCAAGTGAGACATCAGGGCAAGGATATGTTCCCCTTGACGCACCCGGATGGGGAAACAGGCCTGAATTAACTGACAGAATGTTAAATCTGACACCCCACAACACATCAAGGCCCAGGAATCCCTCCTTGGCCGAAGGCCCTCTTCGGATCACTTCAGATGTTATAACATCTCTTCCTCTTCCATCCAATCGGATGGGGACCACCAGTACACCACTTCCCCTCTACACCGACACACCCAGTACACCACTTCCTGTGACAACACACCCCAGTACATCTAGTCTTATAGAGCACGAGGAAACGCAAGGGTTTGAGAATTGTCCTCTTTCCAACAGCAGCTATCCCTTGCTCCAAGCAGGTACACAAGTCAGGTACAAACCTTTTGCTTTGGGAGACATTCAGGCCTTGGTGGAGAAATTGCCCCCGCTAACAGAGGGGGGTAGCAAATGGTTGAACTCAGTAGACAGCCTCACTAAGGGTATCACATTGGCAGTAGGAGATGTGAGAGCTTTGTTGGGAAGATGTGTAACATCCACCAGGATGGATGAATTGGAACGGGCAGCAGGTTGGAATCGCACAGTTCTCGACTCAGAACCCATGACAAATCACTTACATAGGTTTGCAGGAGCCCTTAGAGAGGCTTACCCGCTCCCAGAGGGTTCAGGGGTGCCTAAGTTTCATTGGAAACCTGGGCAGAATCCAACAGCTTATCTAGATCAGTGTAAACAAGAATGGCACGATAGAACTCACTGTCACGGACAAGGTGCGGGACAGAGGTACTTCTTTAGACAAGCTATCCTTGATGGTGTTCCAGCAGCCGTCAGTAAAGCAATGAAAGCAAACCCTGACCTCCCCACTGCTGATGCAGAGAAATGGGAACGTCACTTAGTTCATCATCTGCAGGAAGCAGCAGATGAGGAAGTAAAAAGTTCAGCTGATTTAAAAGACATGCAAACTCAGCTGCTGAAATTACAACTAAAGCAAGTTAGAGATGTGGTGCAATCAAAGAGAGAGTCCAAACAGATGGTTGCTGGGAAGGAAGGTATGATTACCATCCCACAGCAGCACACACCACCCCAGCCATATTATAATACGTCATCTCAGGGTCCGGTCAGGGGGCAGTGGAGGAGAGGAGGAAGAGCTCGGGGCAGGGGCTATAGCCGAGGTAACCTGCAGGGAAACAGAGCACAAGACGTCTGCCATTTTTGTCAAAAGCCAGGACATTGGGCCCGTGACTGTTACCATAAACAAGCACAGTCACAGAGGGAAGGACGCCTTCACTCAGCTCCCAACTCACAGATGGCTCCAGCTGGCCAGCACCCGGCTCTACAAAGAGAGTGGGCCCAAGACTCAGGGTCCAACTCTTCTTACCAGCAATGACACACCCCACAGAGAAACCAGTCCATAGGGGGAGGTGCAGACCCTATGATACGGATGAAGGTCATGAACAAAGACTTGTCCTTCTTAGTGGACACAGGTGCCACATACTCCACGTTGAATGACCTGGACTTTTCTGAACACGCCACATCTGACACTGTGTCAGTGGTAGGCTTCTCTGGGGTGCAACAAAAACTGCCTTTAACTGAACCTCTCCTGATTACAGCAGGACCGCAGACTTTGACTCATCCTTTTGTTCTGTCCAAGGATGTACCGGTAAACCTGCTGGGTAGAGACTTGCTGAAAAAGATGGGGGCAACCATTTTGTGTGAACCAACTGGGCTGAAGGTCACTCTGCCCAATGGGACTTGTTGGACTTGTTCACAATCATCTTCCTCTCCAGCCTCACAATGTCTACTCAAACCAATGCAGGAGGAGGTCGCTGACATCTACTGGGCCTTGCTACGCCCTGAAACCACACAGCAACTGGGCATCTACTCTGCGTACTTGTCTTGGAAGCCGTGGCTTGATGCTCTGCGACCCTATGTTCCCACTCCAGGGGCCTCATGTATCAACCGTGCGTGCGCACAAAAACATTGCGCACGTCACTTTCCACGCAAAACCCCGTATGTAACAAAAATGAAATGAACGTGAATATCTGCGCATCCAAGTACATTTCCACGCCAGCTCCCCTGCTGGCGTACGCACGTTTCTGTGGTTATTGTTCCTTTGGCGACACTTACAGGTGATTCAGAGAAACTGAAGCCCCACAGTCTGTGGTTGACTTTAAGAGCGGCTTGAAGACCTTTCTTTTCAACCGAGCATACTATACTCCTCATGATTCTACTTTTGATCATAGCTGACACTGTTGTTGATTTTAATTGTTTTATTATTTGTTTTATTGACATTTAATTCTGTTGCACCTTGTAGCACTTTGAGATTTCCATTAATGAAAAGTGCGTTATAAATTGAATTCATTATTATTATTATTATTATTAACTGTTCATGATGTGAAAATGATTAATATTCCCACCAAACACACGATTAACAAGTATTACATCCACATGACGCAGTGAAATAAAGGACGCGCAAAGTTGTGCAAAGAATAAATTTAACAGGAACGGATTCATTCAGCCTTACTGGAGAATATAATAAATAGTGTAACACGCAGAGCATTTATTTATAAACAGATATAATTTTCTGATCTAGGATATGGCTTATCAGCCGTTTTCAGAAATAATCATTTTTCAGTTTGGCACTGCTGCGCTCTGGAGCAACACATGCAGGAGCCGTGCATCACGCGTGCAGAAGCAGCGATCAAACTGTTCCACAGGAGCTTTCCTGAGGGAGCTGGCAGGCCGATCAGGGCAGTCCAGTACACACAAAGCCTGATCATATTTAATGGAATGTCTCATCCATATGATTCCAAAGGCTGAGTGGTCGCGCTTTGGAGCGCGCGCGCACCCACGCCGTTTATTGTAGATTTCTCCAAAATGACACGTGAAAGTACACCATGTATAACTTGTAGGAGAGTAAAGGCTTCACAGACAAACAGATTGCGCACAATGTGGCGCGCGCAGCGTTTGGAGACTCCAACATCATGTCATGTCATGAAAACCCTCCACTGAGACGCACAGACCCGTTTCTTCATATCATCTATTAAATAAACAAAGATCTATGTTCAACCAAACATCTAAGTTCCTCTGTGTTTACAGTAATTATGGTAATAAACCCGTGCGCAAAGTTAATATTTTCACTCAGAATGAATGGATGAGCTGGCGCACCAAAGCAGGGTGTGCGCGCACACACAAATCCGACACACAATCACTCGTTCTTTGTGTGATAAACACATTTTATTACTATTCTTACTTAGGATTATTTTCCTCACTCATATTATATTAAATTCATTATTTTCCTGAATCTAGAAATAATTTCTGATCGCGCAGGGATCAAACAAACATGTCCTTCACACATGCAGGAAGTAATTTGCATCTGTTTAACATATGTAAATGAAGGCGTGTCAGGGGAGGTGTCTCACGTGCGCTCAGTTCCACGTTGGTTGTGATGTACAAAAGGAATGTGCGTGGATTCCGGTGTACGCACAGTTTGATACATCTGGATTTTTTTGTGCGTACACACTTTTCTGGATTTGACCGTACGTCACTTTTCAGTAGGAAATCCACGCAAGTCTTTGTACATGAGGCCCCAGATCCTTTACATCTGACACTCTTGTATGACCGTGACTCTGATGATTGTTTTAGAGAGCATTTTGCCTCTACTTTGCAAGATACTGAGTGGCTTTTGACCTCAGATAAGATCATTGTAGGTCCTCAGGGGGTGGCCTCACATGTCACCCTATCACCATCTCAACTTGAATGGTATAGGATGTCATCTGAAGCAGCACCACATGTTTCACTTGCTCTTTCGCCTTCACACCAGGCTAAGGATTTAGGACCAATGGTAAAAACAGTCATGGACGCACTTGATTGGTGTCCCACACAGCTTCCATCAGTTGCTTTTTCACCATCAACAGATTGCTATATTATTGATGTTTCAGCTCAGGATTTGGGAAAATTAGATCATGAACTTATTTCAAGAGAACATGGCAGGGAAAAGACTGATCATACCGAGGTCCCTGCTATGCTTGATACGCTCCCACAATCCCTTTGGTCTCAAGGTCCAGAGGATGTGGGATTAGTAAACTGTGATCCCATCACTTTTGAACTTCTCTCCACTGAGCCAATATGGTTGTATCAATACTCACATAAGCCAGAAGCCGCAGAGGGGCTGAGCAATACGGTTTGGGGGTTATTAAATGCAGGAGTACTAGAACCGTCTAATTCACAGTGGAATACTCCCATTTTGCCAGTCGAGAAAGCAGGTACAGGAAAGTACAGAATGGTGCATGACCTTAGGTCAATTAATGCAATCCTTAAGACTCCCACCTGCCCTGTTCCAAATCCATACGTGGCGTTAACAAACTTGAATCCAAAACAGAAATGGTTCACTTGCATTGACTTGGCTAATGCCTTCTTTTGTCTCCCTTTGTCAAATGATGTACGAGACATTTTCTCTTTCACTTTTAATGGCCAACAGTACCGATACACGCGTCTCCCTCAGGGGCTTGCATTGTCCCCTGGAATATTCAATCAGGTACTAAAAGACCTGTTGGTTCAACTTCCTCTTCCTGAAGGCACCACTTTGCTTCAATATGTTGATGATTTATTGATAGCATCAGAATCACCTGAAGACTGTCTCAAAGCCACCCATAACATTCTTCTTCTTCTTCATGATGCGGGTTTCAAAGTGAGCAAAACAAAACTTCAAGCCGTCCGCACCCAGGTATCCTTCTTGGGACGGTTATGCTGCATTCCAGTTACCTCGTATTTTGGGAACTACGAAGTGGCAGTGACGTCATCTCCCCATCTACCACTTGAAAACACGTTCCGGTTACCCTGGTGGTAAAACAAGATGGACGCACGCATTGTTTTTGTTGCTGTTTCGGAATATAATAAATTAATAAACATATATGCACTCCAGACAACCAGATATGCACTCCAGACTACCAGTTATGCACTCCAGACACAGAACATGTCAAAGAAGAAAGATGAACGTCGAAGGTAATAGATTTAATATATATTTTTCTCGTTGGGAAAAAGAAAAACTGGCTTTACAGCTAAAAAAAAAACGTCTTCGCTCACTGCACAGCAAAACATGTAGGGGGTTTACGATATGTTGAAGAAACTGTACAGTGGTTGCTTTATTTTGCTAAATAAATAAGTTGCTAACACCGGTTGCTAACCCTGCTGACCACTTGACCAGGTCACCCTTGTAAAAGTGATCTCGAACGTGCAAAATAACTGGTAAAATAAAGGTGATTGATTTTATGATATATAACACCATCAGAAAGTTTTGGTTTGTAGCCTGACACTACAGTACTGTTGTTGTTTTTTTACAATCAACCTTTATTTAGTCAGGTAAATGTCATTGAGCCTCGTGAACTCATTTAAAAAAGTGACCTGCTACAAACTAAAGAATGATTAACAGCAATGGTAGAATTTCCTTAAATAATAGACAATAAACACAAGAGAGAAATATATATTTTTTCTTTTAAAACAAAGTATCAAAGACTAGAAAAACATTATAAGGTAGATGTATAAATCAAAGACAGGAACATATCTGCATTGGTGTTTTGCCAGGATTCCAAGAGATTCAACTATTCTCCAACAGTTTCCTGAAAGTAGCTGTCTGAAATGTGTATTTTTCACATAAACAAGAAGTCAAATTATGAAAAAATGACAGAGAATTGCAGCTCATTATTAACTTTATGTCTGTCTGAAATAAACACTGTTTTCCCATTGCAGTTGTCTTGGACCCTACCATGCTGCCAGAAAACCCATCCATCCTGAAGAACAATGGTGCTCTAAGTGAAGCAGACAAGCAACGTAACGCTGAAATCAGCCGTGGAAGGGTGATTGTGGAGCAAGCCTTCGGATGTTTGAAGTGCAGGTGGAGACGGCTTCGTGACGTGCAGAATACCAGAACTGTTGTGGTGGTGAAGATCATAGTGGCTGCCTGCATCCTCCACAACTTGGGACGTGGGCCATCACAAATTTGTCAGCAGCATGCAGACGGGTCCCCCAGGGAGGATGATGAAAATGAATAACTCTTAGAATTCCGGTGTGTAAAAGAAAAAAATAATAGGTAGTATGTTGTTTTGAAACTTCCTACATTAGCGCAGTTGTTCATGACAAAACTGTCTGTACAAATGTACTTAAAAGACTGCTATAATGAAGCTTAATAAACATTTTTCTTTAAATACAGCATTTTGTCTTTGAGTTGTGACAAAAGTTCCAATCTCAGTTGTCTGAAAGTTTCAGTTTTAATTACAAAATGTGCAACAGAACAGCATTTTCAAAATTCATACAATCAAAGGCACTGAAAACCAAACATTTTTACTGGGCCGAACCTGAGCAAAATAAACAATGTGAAAACAAAAAAAACTTAAAAAAAAAACAGAAGTTGTTTTGTGCAAAACAATAAGAAAGTTTACAGTACAGCTACATTTTTTTGTAGCATCTGGGCTGATTTCATTTGCTCCTGGGTTGATTTCATTTGCTCCATCATGTCCTGATGTCGCTGTTGACTGTTTTCCTCTGACTGGCGGAAGAACTCCAAAACCTCACTAGACCTTCGCTTGCGAGTGGAACACGCATGTGTTCAATCGAGAACAGTGTCTGTTCTTTATTAAAACTGTCATTCTCGCGGATGGGGGACTCTGCGTGGCTGCTGGTTGATGGAGAGTCTTCACAGTTCTCTGAAAAAATCATTTTAAAAGAAAAAAACACAGTATTGTTAAATTCATTATACAGTAATTGGTTTGGTTTGCATTAAAACTTATTTCTACTAAATCTTACCAGCTGTGCTGTCCTGTGCAGGTTGGATAAGCTCAACTTTCATAGTGAGGTTTGCATCAATGTACAAACAGGACAAATCCCCTGCACTGCGATACAGGCTGCCAGAAAATGTTGTTCTCTGCTCATCAACAAACATGTTGTTGTACTGGTCGAGGTAGACTGAAAACAAACACACACTTACTACACAAATATACACGTCCTAACACATAAATATCATACAGGATTATAGAATGTTTCTAAACACGGATCTTTGGAAACCAAATATATATTTTTTTAACCACAGTTTAGTGCTAATTTATAGTCAGTTCAACAAACAATGTGTGTTTAGTTCTGGGTTGCCTAACAAAAATAAGCCACAGCGCCAAAGAAAACAAGGGTAAAAAATATATATTTTAAAATAAAATTCATAACTAATAGTTACTTTTTTAATGTGCTGAATAATAAAATGTGGCGAATGAAAGTCGCTGCCGCTGGCCTACAGAACTGTTGTGATCCAAACAACGAGAAAAACAGCCGTACGCCGCAGGCCATGCAACTACACACAGGTTTTTAATGTGATCTGTGTTCACAAGCATACGCTTAAGCTGTGTGTGTGATTAAAAAACACACAACAACATTTTACAACTGTTATTTTAGTAAAAGTTAAGGAGTTCACTTACTAAGGACGCGAGTGGCCGCCATTTTGAATACGTCACTGGGATAAACTGGGGGCCGAAAAAATTGCCCCACTTCACGAATGGGAGTTTCCCACTGGAGCGGGCGTTCCAGTTAAAATCCACCACTGGGACCTTGGAAATCCCCACAATACGAGGTTACTGGAACGCAGCATGTGTCTCAGCTCGAGGAACAACGCTTTCTCCTGAGCACAGAGCTTCCATTTTGAATCACCCAAAGCCTAGCACGGTACAGGAAATGTTGTCTTTTCTGGGGTTGACGGGGTATAGCAGACATTATATACCTGATTACAGTGAACTCACTACTTCCCTTCGAAACATGGTTAAGGAACAGGGGATGAGAAAATTAAAGTCCAAACTCGTTTGGAGTCTTGAAGCAGAACAGTCTTTCATAACTCTCAAACAACTTTTGACTCGGGCTACTGATTTAGCCCTACCTGATTACACCTCACCTTTTTACCTTGATGTTTCTGAAGCAAAAAACACCATTAATGGCATTTTGTTTCAGAAAAAGGGGGGGAATAGACAGATACTGATGTACACCAGCATTCTTCTAGATGGTACTGAAAAACGCCATCCACCATGTACACAAATGGCAGCAGGCTTGAGTAAAATCGTCGCTAAAACAGCACACATAGTGATGGGCCATCCACTGCACATTTTAACATCACATAATGTCGTGGCCTATGTGAACTCCGAACTCTTCACAATGACTTCATTGAAACAAAGACGCATGAGTAACATTTTGGCAGCACCAAATTTATCATTTTCACATGAAGGTGTAAACATGGCTGACGGAATGAATACAACACACACGCACGATTGTGTTCAAAAGGTCTATATGGAAGAAAAAATCAGGTCTGACCTAGAAACAGAACATATACCACATTCAGAAGTACTCTACACGGACGGGTGCTGTTTTAGAATGGAGGATGGATCTTTGAAGTCAGGGTTCGCAGTGGTTAAACAAAACGGAGATGCATTCGAGGTGGTAGAATCTGGACAGTTGATGGGAAAACAGTCAGCTCAAAAAGCCGAAATTCAAGCGGTAGTTGCAGCACTAAAATTAGGCACAGGAAAAGAAATCACAGTATACACAGACTCAGCATACGCTTATGGGGTTGTTCATGTACAATTACCCCAATGGAAAAGAGCAGGGTTTTTGACAGCAGGAAATAAACCCATAAAACATGAAGAACTCATAAAAGAGTTAGCGGACAGTCTGATGCTACCAAAGAAAGTGGCGGTAGTAAAGTGCAAGGGTCATGATATAACACAGTCAGATACTGCTGAAGGTAATAGGCAGGCAGACAGAGCAGCTAAAGTAGCAGCTGGCTATTTAGCAAGAGTTCAGATGGTGACAGTGGAAGAAGAGTGTCAGTCTAAAAATCATTGGAGTAAAGTAGAAATCTCAAAAGCACAGAATGAGGCGTCTCCTGAAGAGAAATCTGTTTGGAAAAACAAGGGAGGAAAAAAGAATGAACAAAGCGGGTTGTGGACAGGACCCAATGAAAAGTGGATCCTGCCCATGACTCTGAAACCATTAGTTTTCCAGGAAGCACACAGTCTGGCTCATGTAGGCAGTGGACAGATGGCCAGGAATCTTCAGCAATGGTGGCATCCACACATGAAAGATATGATAACTGAACACATAGGAACCTGTAAAGTTTGCTTACAATACAACATTCGACCTGCTGTAAAACCAGAACAAGGGATATTTCCCTTCCTGTTCAGACCAGGACAGGAAGTGATTATAGATTACACAGACATGATTGAAACCATTAAGGGATACAGATATGTGTTGATGTGTGTCGACGCCCTCACAGGATGGCCTGAAGCCATACCTGCAAGAAAAGAAGACAGTAAAACAGTTATAAAGTTCCTGATAAACCATTACATTCCTAGACATGGGTTTCCCGAAAAGATCAGATCTGATAATGGTACACATTTTAAAAACGCAGACCTGCAGGCTGTGGAAAAAATGTTAGGACTAAAGCACGCCTTCGGGACCGTGTACCATCCCCAGTCACAAGGCAAGGTCGAAAGGATGAATCAGAACATAAAACAAAAATTGAGCAAAATCTGTGCACAGACCAAATTAAACTGGGTTGACGCTCTGCCAATTGCATTAATGATTGTAAGAACTTCTGTTAATAATGGTACTGGTTTCTCTCCCTATGAGCTAACTACAGGTCGACCTTTCCCTGGACCGAATGCTTGTTCTCTGCCCAACGAGGGGGACCGAAAGATGGACCATAAGGTATACTTTGATGAGTTAAAAGCTTTGGTAACCAACTTTACTCAGCAGGTACACGAGAAAAAGGGTCCACCAGGGGACCCTGACCTACCCACAGCCGAGTGGGTGCTACTGAGGGTCGTTAAGAGAAAGTGGGCGGAGCCTCGCTGGATAGGTCCTTTCCAGGTGACCGAGAGAACCTCACATGCGGTCAGGCTGAGAGGAAAGGGGGAGATCTGGTACCATTGGAGTCAGTGTGCTCCAGTCCGTGAACCAGGAAGGAGCTAAGAGGATCGAGCGGGACAACAAGAAGAGCTCGCATTCGAACTCTTGTGCCTTTGTAGACCAAAGTAGCCGAGTAAAGTTGCGTGCGGGCCCAGAAGGACTCTGTTTTATGGGGCCACTCGGTGCTAGGAATATCCACACATAGAACAGACACCTAGAACGATAAAAACATTACATATTAGAGTTTCACATAACACGA
>JBBPBX010008810.1:6405-30565 GCA_038048925.1 Garcialebias charrua
ATATATATATATATATATATATATACATATATATATATATATATATATATATATTATATATATATATATACTGTATATATATACTGTATATATATTGTGTATCAATGTGATGTAATTTCCTTTTAAAAAGGCCTGAGAGCTCAGTCACTGGTGAAGTGTTGTTTGGAGTCTGTTCGTTAGTGACACACAGTAAAAGAGTTTATGCCACAGCAGACAATGACCCTAAAGAAGACAAGAGTGGTTGTGTTGTGTTGGTCTAATTATTTCACCATGTAAAAGTAAAACATAGATTATTTTCCACAAGCTCCATAGAGTTTCATTGAATTTATTTTACATTTATTTATTTATTTATTTATTGCAGTTGTAGGCCCAGTGCTCTGGAGCTCTCTTAACTTTCCATCTTCGGCCTGTGGACTCAGTGGACTTTATTCACGAAACAGACTTGTGTTTTTAGATTGGCAATGTGGTAGCATTTCATTTCCTTATCTGTTCTTAATGCTTCTTAACGTTTTAAGTTTTTAGCTCATCATTTTATTTCTTTGAAGTGGAGCGCCTTGTAAGTTTTATCTTGAAAGGCACTAAATAAATAAAAATTACTTTTTTAACTTAAAGCTAGAAGCCTTGCTTGCAACTAAGAAAATTATCCTTGTATGAATCTTTAAAAGAACACTTACTGTATGTGAGACTTCTACAAAGACCAAGTTGAACGTCTAAAACCTTGGTTTTCATTAAACAAAATAAATAAATAAATAAATAAAAAATAAATGTGCTCTCATGACCTCTCAGTAAGTTTTGTAGCACATTCTGTTGCAATTCTTCATCATCTTGTTTTGTCTGCTGCTCTGATTGTGATTGAGCAAAGTTCAGCTAAATAAAACAAATAAATAAATAAATAAATGAAATGTTAAGTGAACTCACAGTATGTTTGAAGATGAGTCACTATGTAACCAGAAGTGCAACACAAGCTTTCAAATAATTTATAACTCTTTAAATTTTGTAAAGAATTATTGAAATAAATTGTCAGACCAAAATATCAGAAACTGTAAAGCAGACCAAAAAACATGCTTGTTAGGCTGATTGGTGACTCTAAATTGACCCTAGGTGTGAGTGTGAGAGTGGATGGTTGTTTGGTGTGAGTGAGACAGGTCCCTCTTGTAAATGAGTCCCCCTGACTCAACGAGGCTAGCCTGTATAAATAAAGGTTGAATGAATGAATGAAAAATTTTGAGAATATAAGAGTACCGGTAGATGTTCTGCTAACATAACACAAAAATAAAAAAGAAGATGACAACGGGTTAAAGTGTCAGAATTTTGCAACTCACTTATGTCATATTTCAATGAAAAGATTATTTAAATTCATAAACACCTTGGACAAAATACTGCCCCCCAGCATCTGTGTTGAACTCCCCCATCCCTCCCTCCCTTTCTCTGTCTTCTCCCTCCCCTCTGCTGATGACATTGCTGACATTATCAGCAAGTCTAAGTCCTCATCCTGTCAACTTGATCCATTTTCTACAGTTCTTGTTAAATCATGTCTCCCGTCTTTGCTCTCTATCATCACTAACATCATCCACTCCTCCCTAACCTCTGGCATTGTTCCCACAGCCTTCAAATCTGCTGCCATCACCCCCATCATCAAGAAACCAGGTCTTGACTTTACCAACTTCAGTAATCTCCGTCCGATCTCCAATCTGCCCTTTATTTCCAAGGTTCTTGAAAAAGTTGTTTCTAGTCAACTTCACTCTCACCTGTCCAACAATAACATTTATGAAGAGTTTCAATCTGGATTTCGCCCCCACCATAGCACAGAAACAGCTCTAATAAAAATTACTAATGACCTTCTTCTTGCTGCTGACTCTGGTCTTCTGTCCATCCTCATTCTTCTTGATCTAAGTTCTGCCTTCGACACCATCTGTCATTCTATCCTCCTCAACAGACTAACCTCCATTGGCATCTCAGGTACCCCGTTAGACTGGTTCAACTCCTATCTCTCTGACCGCACTCAATTCATTCAGATTAAATCCTTCCGTTCCCAGTCTTCCCCTGTCTCCACGGGTGTCCCCCAAGGCTCTGTCCTCGGACCCCTCCTCTTCATCATTTACCTCCTTCCTCTAGGTCACATCTTCTGCAAATACGACGTATTTCCACTGTTATGCTGATGACACACAGCTCTACTTGTCTACAAAACCAAACTCCACCCACCCACCCTCCATCCTCACTGACTGTCTCAATGAGCTAAATCACTGGTTTTCTAACAATTTCCTTCAACTAAACAGTAACAAAACAGAAATCATTCTTGTTGGTACCAAAAACTCTATTTCAAAATCAGAACATCTTCTCGTCCCCCTTAACAACTCTCTGCTATCCCCCTCCCCTCAGGTCAAGAGTCTCTGTGTCATCCTCGACACCACTCTCTCCTTCACTTCACACATCAACAATATTACTCGGTCTGCCTATTTCCACCTCCGTAATATTAATTATTAATTAGGCCCCCCTGATCTGAACCCGAGTGGTGTTCTGTTGTTGGACTTCTGTGCTCGTCATGGATTGTCCATAACAAACACCATGTTCAGGCATAAGGGTGTCCATATGTGCTCTTGGCACCAGGACACCCTAGGTCGTAGTTCAATGATCGACTTTGTTGTCGTCTCATCTGATCTGCGGCCGCATGTCCTGGACACTCGGGTGAAGAGAGGGGCGGAGCTGTCCACTGACCACTACCTGGTGGTGAGTTGGCTCCGATGGTGGGGGAGGATGCCGGTCAGACCTGGCAGACCCAAACGTATTGTGAGGGTCTGCTGGGAACGTCTGGCAGAGTCTCCCGTAAGACGGAGCTTTAACTCCCACCTCCGGGAGAGCTTTGAACACGTTCCGAGGGAGGCGGGGGACATTGAGCCCGAGTGGACCATGTTTCGCGCCTCTATTGTCGAGGCAGCTTATCGGAGTTGTGGCCGCAAGGTTGTTGGTGCCTGTCGTGGTGGCAACCCTCGAACCCGGTGGTGGACACCGGCGGTGAGGGATGCTGTCAAGCTGAAGAAGGAGTCCTATTGGGCCTTTTTAGCCTGTGGGACCCCGGAAGCAGCAGATAGGTACCGGCAGTCCAAGCGGCATGCGGCTCGGGTGGTTGCTGAGGCAAAAACTCGGGCGTGGGAGGAGTTCGGAGAGGCCATGGAGAATGACTTCCGTACGGCTTCGAGGCGATTCTGGTCCACCATCCGGCGTCTCAGGGGGGGAAAGCGGTACGCGACCAACACCATTTATGGTGGGGATGGCGTGCTGTTGACCTCAACTCGGGATGTTGTGAGTCGGTGGGCGGAATACTTCGAAGACCTCCTCAATCCTACTGGCACGTCTTCCACTGAGGAAGCGGAGCCTGGGGACTTTGGATCGGGCTCTCCAATCTCTGGTGCGGAGGTCGCCGAGGTGGTTAAAAAGCTCCGCGGTGGCAAGGCTCCGGGGGTGGATGAGATTCGTCCTGAGTTCCTTAGGGCTCTGGATGTTGTGGGGTTGTGTTGGCTTACGCGACTCTGCAATATCGCGTGGACATCGGGGGCAGTTCCCTTGGATTGGCAGACTGGGGTGGTGGTTCCCCTATTCAAAAAGGGGGACCGTAGGGTGTGTTCCAACTATAGAGGGATCACACTCTTAAGCCTCCCTGGTAAGGTCTATTCAGGGGTTCTGGAGAGGAGGGTCCGTCGGATAGTCGAACCTCGGATTCAGGAGGAGCAGTGTGGTTTTCGTCCTGGTCGTGGAACACTAGACCAGCTCTACACCCTCAACAGGGTCCTGGAGGGTGCGTGGGAGTTTGCCCAACCAGTTTACATGTGCTTTGTAGACTTGGAAAAGGCATTCGACCGCGTCCCTCGGGGGGTTCTGTGGCGGGTACTCCGGGAGTATGGGGTACCAGGCCCATTGATATGGGCTGTTAGGTCCCTGTACGACCGGTCGGGGAGGAGGTCCTGCCCCAAGTGGAGGAGTTTAAGTATCTCGGGATCTTGTTCACGAATGAGGGAAAACTGGAGCGTGAGATCGATAGGCGGATAGGTGCAGCGTCCACAGTGAAGCGGGCGCTGTACCGGTCTGTCGTGGTGAAGAGAGAGCTGAGTCAAAAGGCAAAGCTCTCAATTTACCGATCGATCTACGTTCCCACCCTCATCTATGGTCATGAGCTTTGGGTTATGACCGAAAGAACAAGATCTCGGATACAAGCGGCTGAAATGAGTTTTCTCCGCAGGGTGGCTGGACTCTCCCTTAGAGATAGGGTGAGAAGCTCAGTCATCCGGGAGGGACTCGGAGTAGAGCCGCTGCTTCTCCACATCGAGAGGAGCCAGTTGAGGTGGCTCGGGCATCTGGTTAGGATGCCTCCTGGACGCCTCCCTGGTGAGGTGTTCCGGGCATGTCCCACCGGGAGGAGACCCAGAGGAAGACCCAGGATACGCTGGAGGGACTATGTTTCTCGGCTGGCCTGGGAACGCCTTGGGATTCCCCCAGAGGAGCTGCTCCAAGTGGCTGGGGAGAGGGAAGTCTGGGCCTCCCTACTTAGGCTGCTACCCCCGCGACCCGACCCCGGATAAGCGGAAGAAAATGGATGGATGGATGGATGGAATATTAACCGTCTCCGTCCTTCTCTCACACCCCGCTCCACAGCCATCCTTGTGCACAGCCTTGTGACTTCCCGTATCGACTACTGCAACTCCCTTCTCTACGGCCTCCCCAACAAAGCTCTCCACAAGTTACAGATGGTCCAGAACTCAGCTGTCTGTGTCATCACTCAAACTTCCTCCTAAAACCACATCACTCCTGTCCTGCAGCAGCTCCACTGGTTCCCGGTTAAATCACGCATCATCTTCAAAATTCTACTCCTCACGTTCAAAGCTATCCACAGCCTTGCCCCTCCTTATCTATCTGACCTCCTGCAAATCTCCATCCCATCACGCTCTCTCAGATCCTCCTCTTCACTACAACTCCATGTACCCTCTGCCCGCCTCTCCACCATGGGGAGCAGGGCCTTCACCTGCTCTGCCCCTCACCTCTGGAACGCTCTACCGCCAGACCTTCGAAACACCACCTCCCTTTCTCTGTTCAAGACTGCCCTGAAAACGCATCTCTTTAGACTAGCTTATCATTAACTTTACTAAATGTATTTTATATTCTTTTGTATTTTATATTCTTTATTTATTTTATATTTCAATTTGTTTTCTTGCTGTAAAGTGTCCTTGGGTGTCCTGAAAGGCGCTTTTAAATAAAATGATTATTATTATTATTATTATTATATGTTGCATTTTCAAGAGAGTTTATTCTCAAACGAAGTCATGGGTTTTTATGTGTGCACCTCAGGGCTTCTATTAGGATTTTGTATTCTGATGAATATTAACTCAAAAGTCTGATGACATTAGCAGAGGTTGCCACATCAGCTCAGGTATAATGCTCCTAACAACTGTCTTAAGTTACAATGGTTCAATCAGCCAGCCAGTAAAACATGTCTATCGCTGCTTTCAACACAACTCCTCAAGCACGATAGGAAACAAAACCGTCTTCTCTAAAAACAAATCTATAGTTTATCCATCACGTACAGTAATAGCTGCAAGCCCAACCGAGCAGAAGAAGAAATGTCCAGAAAATAAATCAACCCAACAATTGGCTGTTCTTCCTGTGGGCGGCAAGTCACATAAATCTGCGAGGCAGCGGGGAGCCATGCAGACAGTGATGAGGACACCAGATGATTCCTGTCACATCCACATTCAATCTAAATGAATTAACTCCGGTTGAACCTGAAGAGTGTATACAGAGATTACGCCACATCATTTGTCCAATAATTCTCAGTCGGGTCATCTGGACAGTTTCTATCGCTTCTCCCACTTTGGCTGTGGCTGCCTGCCTGGGAGGAGTCGACAAGAGACAGGACGGCCCCCAGAAACCATCCTGGCTCCAGCAAACTGGTTTGTCCACTTAAGGTGTTTACTTCTTGGTGGGGGAAAAAGTTTGCTGGAAGTCCTCTGACTGATGAAGCCCTCCAGATAGAGGGTGAAAGGTTTCTATAAAAAAGAAACTGTCCAGATGACCCGACTGAGAATTATTGGATTTGGTACCTGGATTATTGAGCATGAACTTTCTTGTCACATCATTTGTCATTCTCCTGAGTCCGGAAGTGTCTCACAAACGTTGCCTGGGTGAGCGTTACTGTCAGGCAGTGAGATCTGTGTTTGGCATCAGTTAACTGGTGAAATAACAACAAAGCCAGCAGCTTGAACTCCTAACAAGTTAGAGGAGCTGTCTTTGTTGTAAAACCAAATAAGGATTAATTATCACCCGTCAGTGAAAGGTGAAGGCGCATGATAATGTTTTTGCTCATGTCTATGTGTGGATTTGCGTGCCTGACTGTTAGCACAACATTCCGTGAACAACTAGACAGGCTTTAATTAAACTTTCTGGATGTATCCATCCATGCAGCTGATTAACTTTTGGAGTCCACGAAATTCAACACAGCTTCCTAAAGTCATATGGCTGAGGCAAACGTAAAAACGACTATAACTCAGATGATTTTACAGATAATGATAATAATAATAATAATAATAAATTCAATTTATAACGCACTTTTCATTAATGAAAAGTGCTACAAAGTGCAACAGAATTAAATGTCAATAAAACAATAAAACAAGTAAAATCAATAACAGTATCAACTAAGATCAAAGATAGAATCATGAGGAGGCAGAGGTAATGAGCGATAAATTGGTGTGTTTGTAGGAGCATCGTCGCCAACACCTAACCAACACAGAAATAGCTACAGCTTAGTCAGTTCTACATATATTTTAGGGATGCACAATATTATCGGCATGGTATCCGTATCGGCCGATATTAGCGATAAAGTTCAATATCAGACATCGGCCATTCCATTAAAATAACTTGCCGATATAAAAGGAGCTGTCTTTGCCTGCAGCGGCAGCGCAACACGATGACGTTGCAGCGGCAGCGCAACGCGATGACGTCACGTGCACCATACCCGAATTCAAAATGTCAGCAGTGTGGAAGTTTTATTTTTCGTTGGTGAGGATGTCAGATTCCGAAAATTTATGGACTCTGTTGAGCCTCGCTACATCGTCCCCAATCTGAAATATTTTTACGACGTAACATTACCCGAGTTACAACCATCATTTCCAACATCATAGAGAAGCTAATAGCCGATAGCATGATTTGTTGGGTGAGTTTTACCACAGACATTTGGACGTCATGTAGTCCTGTTAGCATGATTAGTCTTACAGCACAATGTACAGACAAAAACTTTGAACTTAAAAAGGCTGTTCTGTCCTTCATGCACAGGAGTGCAGAGGATCCCACACTGCAGCTAGGAACCTGGAACAAGCATCCACAAGTGAGACAGCATCGCAGGTGACTAATGTTAATAAAGAACATTTAACACTTTTCATTTAAAGAGGAACTAAATGCAAATGTAACTTTTTTTAGCTGATAAACTCTCTAGAATGTGTTCAAAAGGTTTCATAACACTATGTCTGTGTTAATTTTCATGTAATTGTTCGTATTTGTTTAAATCGGCAATATTTGGTCTAAAAACGTGTTTACGGTAGTCCTATGGGTTGAACTGGTGAGTTACACGTTAATTTTACAATTAGTTCAAATGCTCAGTTGTGACATGTCTGCTCAGTTGTGACGTCACATCGTCTTGCCTGAGTATAAAAGAGGTTCAACCATAACCACTCCCCTTGCAGAGATTGTCTCTGTCTTCCTCCTTTCTGTCCGTGCGCACACACACACTCTCGCGGTGCGACAGTCTGTAACGTACAAGCACCACTGATCGATATACTTTTCAGATTAGCAACTTTTTTATTTTAAGAATACTTTTCACTTCATCAAAATCTAATCAAAACTCCAGTGTTCTAAAAGTACTGTAGGTGGTTGTATGTGTTTCTTATACTATGAAGGACTGCTCTTGCATAATTGCCAGGTTGGTCGAGCGGTAAGGAACTGGTTTGGCACCCAAAGGACCGGGGTTTGATTCCCGGTCATGGCATATTTCTTTTTATTTTATTTTAAGCCTTTTGTTTCGGATAGATCGGGTGAGAATAGATATATTCATAGTAATACTTTGTGTTGCTTGTTTTAAGTGGTGTATTACTAATGTAATTTTAACATTCAGAAACAATTACAGTCTCTCGTCCTGGCCACACCTCCTCGCTCACCCACCACCCGCCTCCCCCTTCTTTAGGCGGTGTCTGTTGACATGCCCATTTTTCGGCATTTTTCAAATCCTGGGCTGGGGCAGGGCTATCTCTGGATGGTGGGGTGAGCTACACTTTAATATAAGTCAAAGTGCTATACATATCATATGGCTGTGTTACTGAATATATGTCACCAGCTCTTACAGGTGTTGCACAATTTTTGTAGCAAATAAGAGTATCATGTTCTGACAAAAGAATGTATACAGTATTTTCTGGTGTATAGGTCGCACCTGTGTATAGGTTGCATTGTCCAATTATCACCAATAGATTGGAAAAATCCCTAGATAGGTCGCACTGGTGTATAGGTCGCACCTACGTTTAGCTCTGCTGCAAATGTCTGCCACAGGAGTGCACAGCAAGGCTTTTAAGAAGATTAACACTTAAAAACAATTATTTGTTTGATAAAAATTATAGCAAATATATGTCTGAGCTGAACTTTTCCTTAATAAATGAACGTAATTGTGAAATGAGCTGGATTTAAAAATTTGTTTCACCGAAAGTGATAACAAGCCATATATAGGTCGCACCGGTGTATAGGTCGCAGGCCTTGAAAAAAAAAAAACATAAAAAGGTGCGACCTATACACCGGAAAATACGGTATACAATATCGGTATCAGCATTGGTTATCGGCCAAATAAGTTTTAACATATCGACATATCAGAAATCGGCCAAAAATCCAATATTGTGCATCCCTAAAATATTTAGCTAGAATTTGATGTGGTAGTAGCTGAGAGTCATTCACAACACATGCTCTGAGTGTGACATCTTGCAATTTCACATAAGATTGTGCATGATGATTTCAAGGTCTGATTTTTTTTTAAAGCTACAACTCTATCATCATGGGCGGCTGTGGCTGAGTGCATAGAGCAGTCATTCTGAAATGCAAGAGCTGGGGGGTTCAAATCCACCAGCAGCCACATGCCAAAGTGCAAAGGTGGGCGCCAGACCGCTAGGGAGCGCTCAAGCGCTAATCCGCTTATAGCGGACCTAAACAATCCGTTAGCTTTACAGCGGATTGACTAACTTTTATAATTCATAAGCGGATTTGCGCTATTTTTATTTAAAATGCAGTACCGCTAATAACTAATTATCTATCAGTAAAAACGAAAAAACTTATTTACGGGCTCTTAAATCATCCGGACGACTGCTAACAGACCATATCCTGTCAGCGCCGGATGTGGTCCGTGACAAAAAAGCGTCCCCCTCAGTCTCTTGGCTAGAGAGTTAGCAGTTAGCAGCCAGTGTGTTACTCTGCAGCCTTATTGCTTGTTTTCGAAGAGTCAGACGAAGAGTTTTTAACATGGAGGGTGAACTTATGGATGTTTCTCAGCGGCCTACGCGACGCGTCTGGATTTAAAAAAGTAGTTCGCCATTTGCCCTCTCTTCAAAATGGCGGTGGCCACAGAAGCTAAGGACTTTCCAAGAAAACACGGTAAAAACAATTATTTCTTTGCTGAGAAAAAATATATTTCATAGCTGACGTTATAGCACAAGTTCTGAGCTTGAGAGTTTCACAAAATGGTCAAATCTGCTGGATTTAAAAAAGTAGTTCGCCATTAGCACTGTTCAAAATGGCGTCCGCGACAGCCACATAAGCAAAGGAAACAACTTTACTCTCCTTGAGGTAAAAGGCAAGAAAGTGCATGTGAAGTGTACATTATGTCCCGGAGCGAAGTGTTATTCTACGTCCGTCATAATCTGATCTGATGAAGCATCTCTGCTCAGGTTTTATTGTACTGTATTCATAATTTATTATTTTAGTACTGTTTTTAGTCCCTTCCATTTTATGATTGTATTGTATTTTGTGATTGTGTGTACAGCACTTTAGTCCTGTTGGGTGCATAAAGTGCTCTATAAATAAAGTTGGTATGGTATGGTATGGTATGGAAGCATCTCTGCTCAGGTAATTCAGATTTTCAGTACTGTTTTAAAAGTACTTCATATTGTTAAAATGGTTCTTTTGTTTTTAAGAAAATACTTGAAGAACCAGTTGTGTGAGGGTTTGATTTTATTTTACACTACAAAGCACTTATTTTAACTGTTTACTTTTATTTCTAAGAAAACACTTGAACAGTACAGTGTGTACATAGAGCTGAAAACACAATTGTTATATTATTTTGTTAACCTGTATTTTGTAATGAAGAAAAAACTTGAAGTATAGTAAGTCAACCAGTCATGTTCTGTTGAGGTGATGTAAGCATTTCTACTTTAAATTTGTAGATATATCTAAACTTAAACCAACCAAACAAACAATAGTTACTTTCCCTGGTAACTAATTACTTTTATAGGTGAGTAATTCAGTTACTAACTCAGTTACTTTTTGGGAGAAGTAACTAGTAACTATAATTAATTACTTTTTTAAAGTAACGTTCCCAACACTGGACAAGACATGATTGGTCAAGTTAGCAGCCAGTTAGCAGCCAGTGTGTTTCTCTGCAGCCTTATTGCTTGTTTCGAAGAGTGAGTCAGACGAAGAGTTTTAACATGGAGGGTGAACAACTTATTATGGATGTTTCTCAGCGGCCTGTGGATGAACCACGTGTGGAAGAAGGATCTTCATCGGCTGTGGCTGAGGAAGTCACCGAAGAGAGCGTAGAGTCTCACCCGTAGCCCCACCTGAAGGACTATTTCATTTTAGGCTCGAAAGATAAGTTGAATGAAAATTCTATGTACTTTCAGTGTGTCCTGTGCCAACCAAAAAAAACGATAATCAAAGGACAATTGAGGAGTCTTTTCAATTTGAAGTCGCATGTCAAATATAAAAACCGGTACAATAAATCACTGAAAATAGAATAAAAGCAACAGAAAAAGGAGGCAATGGAAATAAAAATGCTACATACTAAAATACCAAAGTAATAAAAGTTACACACTGAAAGCTTTTTTGAACATCATAAATGATTCTGCAGTGTTAATTGAATTAACACTGCAGAAATTATTTAAAAATAAAATTAAAATAAAATACAGGTTGAATGAATGAAAATAAATTATTTAAAGCTGTTATGCTGATGAAGACAGACATCTAGTGGTCAAATGGAGCAACACAGCATGGCAAGGTTTGGTTCCGTGCTTTGCTTTCGTCATGTGACCATAATGCATTGCAGCGCTTCAGTTTTCCAGTAAACAGTTAAAATAACTTTATCGATGCATTTTTAATGAAAAATCTACAATAAACAAAAGAAAAAGACAAAGAAGCAGCCGAAATAGCAATCCTCAACACATTAAACAACTTTTAAATTTTTGGACCATGAGCGAAAGGTGTATTGTAGGAGATGACAGCCCGAGCAAATCGGGGTAAGAGGTAGGATAAAGGTGTATAACAGTTCATGCACCACTTGTTGGCAGTCTAGTGCAAATATTGCATAACTTGCTGGCTACCAATTGTTGAATTTAAATAGCGGTTTAGAATTAGCTTCCCCTAATTTTCCTACGACATTAGTGCTTTTGAAATTGCGGACCTAAATAAATTAAGAAGTGCTTTAGAAATAGCGGAACTAATTCTTGGATTAGTGCTGCCCAGCACTGCCAAAGTGTGCCTGGGCAAGACACTGAACCCGTCATTGCCTCTGATGTGTCCCATCAATGTATGAATGTGATAAAGCACTGATTAGTCTCTTTAGAATGATTTGTTCAATTAGCTTTGTAGAGATCTAGTAGAGTGTTGTATGAATGGGTAAATGAGGACACAGACTGTGTTGTAAAGCACTTTGAGTGTCTTGATAAGGCAGAAAGGTGCTAAATAAGTACAGTACATCTTCCATTTACCATAATTTCTCTCTATAGGAGGATCTTATCTAAAATGCTGTCACAAAAAAATAGTGCAGCTCCTTTCCAAGTATGCTAGGCCTTTAATCTTGTTTGATTGTTGCTTATATAAGGTTTGTAGTTGAAGTGACCTCAGCTCCTGAGAGAGAGCAAACCCTGTATGGTAGCAGAGGCTGGAACAGCAGCAAAGTGAAAAAGAAAGTCCAGTAGGTAACTCTGCAGAGACGAAGACAAAGACAGCAGTCAGGTAGGGCCAGGTTTTCAGACCAGGGCAGTTAAACACACACAGGGTGACCCTTCAACTTGTGCACACACCCATGGGGAAAAAAGTGACCGAAGACGGCAGGATGGAGGCATTTCACAAGAGCCTTTTCTTATTAGTGTCCAAACCTGTTAGACGCTGTAAGGCAGAACCTAAAAATTCTACACAAACACAATTATTAGTTGTATAAACACCTGGGCTGATTTATTAGATTGGAAACTAATTATTTATTCATGGTGAACTTTCTCCTGTGACATAAGCTGCTTTTTAAACACCCCTCTAAACAAATGTCACATTCAAGCGAGCAGAGAGAAACGAAGACCAAAATAAAATAACAATCCTAGTCAAAAAGGATTACAGCACAGGGTGGTGTTATAACAGCCGAGGCATAATTATTCAGAGATTAAAGCAGTTGTTCACCACTCTGAGTTAGGACACCTGTGGTCCAGAGTCCTCGTCCAAGCATCACATACCCATCGTGATTATGTTTTAATGCCGAGCAGCCCAAAAGAGACGGAGCGCTGATGTGTTCTCACAGTGGAGAAATAAACCGGCAGCTGCGCGCACCTGAAATCACATTTCTCATTTCACACGGGCCTGTGCACCACAGACGACCACTAAAATAAAATGTCTGCGTCCACTTGAAGAATATTTGGCGAGTTGAAAACAGTTCATACAGCTCCACTGTTTTAGCTCTTCAGTGGAGGAGAGCAGACAGGCGGAGCGTCTAATATTTTCCGATGTCAGTCAGAATTACAAAGCAATAACACAGATAATCTCGCAGAGGTTTATGGTGAAAGATGAGGAAAAGAGCACTGGAGTGCAGCCATGACATGGCCGTGGCAGTAACATGATCTTGAGTTCGACTGTCTCTCCTTCCAACACACACAAAGTCACTTTGCACGCAAGTAAAAAAAACCTTTTACCACCACTGTGGTTTCATTTTGTGCTATTTTCAGCAACATTTTGCTCTTCCTTGTAGTGTGGTAGTACTCGAGACCGGTCTCAAGACCACTTTTTGATAGTCTCGGTCTTGTCTCTGTCTCAGACATTAAGGACTCTGGATTTTATTTCAAGACCAGTCAAGACCACATCTGTGGAAATATCACTAAATTGCCAGAATATTGTCCAGTTTATTTGTCAACATCTTTGTTTTTATTGGATGCAAAACGTACTGATTCAAATCCAAGTGATAACGTGACTCTGCAGAGAGTGCAGAGAGTGGTGAAGGCTGCACAGCAGTCTGTTGAAGTCTGTTGGAGTCAGTCTCCCCACTATCACAGACATCTACACCTCCAGATGCAGGAAGAGGGCCACCTGCATCATGAAAGACCCCACTCACCCAGCACACACACTTTTTGCCCCACTCCCCTCAGGAAGGAGGCTGAGGAGCATTAAGTGTAGAACCACTAGACTGAGGAACAGCTTTTACCCTGAGGCTGTTAGACTCATGAATAAATAACCAGAATAATCACTGCAAAATATCACATCATGTTGCTGCTGATCTGTTTCATGTTGCTGCTGATCTGTTTCATGTTGCTGTGTTCATTCGTGCCCATCTGCTCATACAGACTCATGTTCGTGCTGCTGTTTGGAGTAGTATGTTTTTCTATGATATTAGTGCTTAGTGTATTTTTAGTTGATGTTTTTCTTAGTTCATATATTAGATGTTATTACTGTTCTTCTCTTACATTTTATTGTTGGATGTAACTGGGACCCTGTGTACATAATCTCGTTTCATCACATGTACCACATGTGGTGCAAATGATCATAAAGAATCTGACTCTCTCTCTCCGACTCATTTCTAAATATATATTTTTGATACCGCTGTCACGCCCACCTCCTTTCACTCGCACGTGGTTCTGTACAAACAGAACAATACAGACAACAGAACATAACGTCCAACCAGGGCTGAAAGTAAGCCGGTACGGTCCAGTACTGTGCACCACTAAAAGATTCTGCACCGGTACCCAGTACCTGGAAGAGAGGGTCTGTCTGCTGTAAAGCCTCATTCAGAACCAGTCACGGCTGTACTTTGGGTCAGAATGGATTGTCTAGCAATAAGCACTCTAAAACACAACTTAGTCAGTTAATGAATAGCTTTTATTTCTCATTTCAAATTGTTTCTGAACCGTTCATGCTTTGCTGGAGCCTCAACTCTTTACCACGGTGAAGTTAGTTTTACGTTGGATGTTGAACATTCGAGCTCCATGCTACAGCGGTGCATTCCTCTCTTCAGTCTGATTTCAGTCAGTCTGCCCCTCCTCCGAAACGTAATGGTTCGCTTTGGGACCGTCAACAAATTACCAAACCAAACACTCTTCAGAAACAAAAGTTATTATATTTTACATCATTTGACCCACTGACACAAAACTAATGTTAAACAATTCTAATAGACCTGACACACAAGACACCATCATTTATTTCTCATTTTAAAGCATTTTATAATTTGTTATTGAGCGAAAACCATGATTTTTGAACAAATAAATTATGTAAAATTAGAAAATGCTTTAAAATGAGAAATAAATGAGGGTGTCTCGTCTGTCAGGTCTAGTAGAGTAGTTTAACACAAGTTTTGTGTCAGTGGGTCACATGACATGAAAATTATTGTGTAAAACCTACTGAATGTCTGATTTCTTGGTTATGTAGCTTTGAACATTATAAAATCAAAAAAGGCGTTCAATACAGAACAACTAGACTTTATTTGTAGCAACAAGATGTTTCGCTCATCATCCGATAAGCTTTCTCAATTCTATGAGGAGACTGTGAGAGGGAGAGAGTAGTTTATTGCTACAAATAAAGTCCAGTTGTTCTGTATTGAACACCTTTTTTGATTTTATCATGTCCTGGACGACTGAGAATCTTCACCAGAACATTATAAAAGCTGATACATTCATTCAAAAGCAAACTTAAAGTTGAAGTATATAACTTGTATAAAAATATTTTTATAAAGGTTACACTGAGAATCTTCACCAGTATAAAGGTTACATTTGTTTTCTTACATATTTGTTAAAACTGTCACTATGTCGTGACAGTATAGTATACGACAGATGATCTGTGAAAAGACTGAGCTCAAAGACTTGAGGTCTTGGTCTAGATTTGGTCTCGGACCCCAAAAGTCTTGGTCTTGTCTCGGTCTTGGTACACTCTGTTCTTGACTTGGTCTCGAGTTAGGTGGTCTTGACTACAACACTGCTTCCTTGACTAACACTAAAGCAACAAACGTGTACACCAAATTACCACCTGATTTGTGTTTATCTGCCTTTAATAGACCACTGAATCTGTGTGACAAATAAATGACTAACACTCCTCAAAGAAACGCATAGCTCCCGCATACGCACAACAAAATTTTATGTTTTTGACTTTGACATGACTTTTTGTGTTAAAAAAGGAGTTATAGCCACTTTGGTGAAATCTTGAAAGAATGTTATATCTGTTAGCACGCAGTACTGTATGTGTTGTAAGTGACTCTCACATCAGATTTTATCTCAATTTCCGCTTAACTTTCTAAGTTATTCCTACGAAGTACCTGTGGTGGCCATTTTGAATTAGTTTGACTACAAGTCAATCAGTTTTCGATGCATATCTACTGTAATAATTACTTTCGGAGAGTATAAATAAGATCTAAGCAGTTTATTATATACCGTATATATTATTTTGCTAACAAACAAATTGGGTTGACATAAACAGGTTAGGTATGGTATTGGGCAAAAATACTGTCTAATGTGTAGCTCTACGCATGTGGAGATAATCAGCTACTATCACAAGAAATTTTAACTTATTTATAATATTGCCTGAGTTATTGCCATTTTTATGTTGGCTAATATTGATTGGCTGTGGCGGCCATGTTAAATTGGATTAGTCTGAAGGTTATCTAACGATCACTTTCTGAAAGTTTCATAAACATCTGTCCGGATGTATTGCCCAGCTGTGGGGGTCATCTTCAGTGGGGTTAACTCCAAAACTTAATCAGTTGTACTAGAACATTAAAATGTTTATTTTTAAGTTTCATTGGTATTCATTTTAAGTCACGAGATTTTTGCTTAAGATATGTTCAAACAAACACACAGAGAGAGATTTACATCATCACCCTGTTGCCTTCAAAATGTATTTCTTCCTCTTTTGAATTACAACAGAAGTTCACCACTTGTCAACTGGGTTCAGTCTCTGATAAAATAAAGTGACCTAAAGTTCTAAACCTGACCATCAGCCTCGAGTGGACATCTGACATTCCCCAACAAACTGTCACATATCAGATGACATCACCGCCAAAGATGCAGCTATCTGACTCTGAGCCACTGTCTGCAGCAGAGGTCTGGGAGGAAGAATGTGTGACGGGAACGGTCTAATTTTAACTTTATTGTTCCGTAGTGAGTAGTGAAACTTACAAAGCCGGTAGTTTTGAAAACAGTTCAAACTGACTCAAACTCCATACATTCAGGATTTAAAACATATCAGAAACCTCATTCAAGGATGTTTTAGTCTGGAAGTTCAAACAGTCAGCATGAAGACTTCTGTTACCTTTTTTCCCCGTCTTCCTGCAAATTCTCATCCTTGGAAATGAAGGCCAGGAGTAGTTGAAAGGAGAGTCTGAGTCAGAATCCATGACGTTTGATGTTAAAAAGAAAATCTTCATCCAAGCAGCTTTTAGACTGTCCAGAAACGGAGTGAGCGGAGCCTCATTTTACATCCCACATGGCCGAGCGGACTCCAGACGAGCTGCAGAGCTTGTTACTTTTGTTTTTCCAGAGCCTCTGACACTTCAAGAGTGAGCCAGCATGTTCCCCTGTCTCTCCCCTAAACCACCCCTCCCCCTAAAATCCTCGCCTTCCCCCCCTCTGCCTTTGCAGCCTCTTTTTTCTTCTTCTAAATGTTCTCCTCTTTTTCTACCACTTCTTACTCCTGTCCTTTTGACGTCCCCATTTCAAAACAGTGTCAACTTTTGGTCTCCCTTCGTCTCCCTCAGTCACTCCATCTCCCACACTCAAAACTGAGAGGGTGGGAGAGATATCAACACATGCTGACAGGAGCAATGGGGGGAGGAGGAGGGCAAGGAGGAGGGTACTGACTGCTGGAAAGATTGACTGAGAGGAGAGAAGCAGGGAGTACGGAAGGGTATTGCTGTCATCCATGAAATAAAATTTTTTGAGCTTATGTAGTAATAACGTGATACATATGTAGTAATAACGTGATATTATGCAGTAATAACGTGATAATATGTAGTAATAACGTGATACGTATGTAGTAATAACATGACATTATGTAGTAATAAAGTGATAATATGTAGTAATAACGTGATATGTATGTAGTAACGTGATACGTATGTTGTAATAACGTGATATTATGTAGTAATAACGTGATAATATGTAGTACAGTAATAACGTGTAGTAATAACGTGATATTATGTAGTAATAACGTGATAATATGTAGCCAAGATGGTGTAGTGGTTAGGGCGTTTGACTTGGGACCCGAAGGACGCGGGTTCGCGTCCCGGCCACTACACACCTTGGGGTGTCTATGAGTGCACACCTAATTCTCCAGCTCCCCGAGCGCCCTCTGGCTGCTCACTGCACCACCTGGGGTGGTTGGGTTAAATGCAGAGACGAATTTCGTCTGTGTATGGGAAACATACACAGATGACAGACAAACACATTATTATTATTATTATTATTATTAATAACGTGATACGTATGTAGTAATAACATGATATTATGTAGTAATAACGTGATAATATGTAGTAATAACGTGATACGTATGTAGTAATAACGTGATACGTATGTAGTAATAACGTGATTTTATGTAGTAATAACGTGATAATATGTAGTACAGTAATAACGTGATACGTATGTAGTAATAACGTGATATTATGTAGTAATAACGTGATAATATGTAGTACAGTAATAACGTGATATGTATGTAGTAATAACGTGATATTTATATAGTAATAACGTGATACGTATGTAGTAATAACGTATTATGTAGTAATAACGTGATATTATGTAGTAATAACGCGATAATATGTAGTAATAATGTGATAAGTATGTAGTAATAATGTGATATTATGTAGTAATAACGTGATACAAATGTAGTAATAACATGATATTATGTAGTAATAATGTTATAATATGTAGTATGACACCTCTGTGTTATTCACTAAACTCTCAGTCATGTGCTCATTCAGTTTGCACTACTTCTCATATTTGCACTAATGTTTGTATTACATTACTGCCTATAGTCATACTACTGTTTACATTCACTGTTTACATTTATTAATACTGTTTACATTTATTACTACTGTTTACATTTATTACTACTGTTTACATTTACACTACTTTTATATCTACACTACTGCTGATACATATACAGTATTCTCTGACTAGCCTTATTTAAGGATGCCCAATGTGCCTTATGTGCCTTACTGCATATGCCACTTTGCCTCTATACCAACATCAACTACCTCATACATATACTGTGTACATTAACTCATATGCTGCTTTGCCACTCTTTGCAAATGTCAATGCTAGAACCTTCAGTTTATTTTATAGATATACTTTTTATACTTTTTATACTACTATGCAAAAACTCAGGACAGTATTACACTTTTATTATTTCATTTTATGCTTATGTTCATTAAATGTTTAGTGTTTTAGTGTTGGTGTAAATTTTCATACTTTTATACTACTATGCAAAAACTCAGGACAGTGTTACACTTTTACTATTTTATGCTTATGTTTATTAAATGTTTTAGTGTTTTAGTGTTTAAATGGTTACTGTTGCACCGAGGGACTGAGAGAAACGCAATTTCAATCCTGTGTATGTCCTGTACATATTGCAGTTCTGACAATAAAGTTGACTTTGACTTTGATATTTAGTAATAACGTGATACGTATGTAGTAATAACGTGATATTATGTAGTAATGTGATAATATGTAGTAATAATGTGATACGTATGTAGTAATAATGTGATATTATGTAGTAATAACGTGATAATATGTAGCATAACGTATCACGTTATTACTACATAATATCACGTTATTACTACATACGTATCACGTTATTACTACATATGATCACGTTATTACTACATAATATCACGTTATTACTACATACGTATCACGTTATTACTACGTATCACGTTATTACTACATAAGCTCAAAATTTTTTATTTCGTGGATGACAGCAATAACCTTCCGTACAATACCCTTCCGTAAGGGAGAGATCAAGTCGAACATAGGAGCGACTTCTGAATCTGCGGCGAGGACAAGCGCAGAGGCAGAGGCGAGTTTCCGACAAGAGGAATCATTGGAGATCATCAGAGGGATGCCACTCTGCTCCACCTCCACAAGCCAGCAGAAGAGTCCAAACCTGCCACATCTGAAGAGTTCCCATTCAGTCCTTTCTCTCATTCATTATGTTTGAACATGTCAAAGCTAAGCTGAGAGTGGAAAGAGGGTGAGGTTGAGGGGGGTGGCAGACTGCCAGGTCAGCAGCCTCACCATGGAGACAGCCATGAGAGCTGCTGCTGTTTGCTTTTTTTTTCTTCCAAGTTGTTCCTTTCCTATTTTTTTTTTAAAACCAACCTGCAGGAGTACAGTACAGTGCTCTATTCGCAGCAGCGTGGATAAAACTCAGCGAACAAGGTAGCAAACAGAGCTTAAGAGACGAACTGAACTTTGACATTGCACAAAGAAGGCCAGACGTGTTCATAAATGCACATAAATTTAGAAATGTTATGAATAAAAGAGACAAAAATAGGATGAGAAGGCTTTTGTACGGAGACTATACGCCGAGAAAAGAAAGAGCCACACTGTGACTGCAGAAAAAGGTTTTAGGGCATGGAGCTGGTGGAGGATGTTGGCACTGTACGAGTGAACATTAATGCTGTCTTTGTGGGGTCCGTGTGAGGTTTAATCCTATTTTCCATTCTCCAATTAGATCCCTCAGTCAGGGTCTCGGGGGGCTCTTGTTGTGGTGTTGCATTTATTGTTTCTTGTCGCCTTGCCAAACTATCCATATCATAAATCCCTTTTCTCTCGCTCCGTCTCTTTTCCACCGTTGCATGCGTGGTTTTAACGCTCCTCCACTCGTCTCTCCTGGGGGATCTCAACAAGCAGCAGGAAAACTGCATTCAGCAAAGCCCTGGCAACCCCCCATTCAGACACAAACGCCCCCTTTTTAAACTCCCCTTTACTCTTCGCCCCCACATTTAAAGTATTTATCCCTTCAGCATTCTTTCTCTCAAACGAATGCACACACACTAAAAACACTTTCCCTTACAGCAGCCTTCTGTCTTTCTGCAGCTGAGCTGAGCAGAAGAAGTAGCTTTTGGTATTTGCTCACCAAAGTCACAATAAAACGCAGACATGGAAGAATGGTGACGGGGTGCCTGGGTGGGTGTGTGTACTTACAGTATTTGGGTGCAAGTGTGATTTTTGGGTGGAGTATTTTAATATTAGGGGCAATAGGTGGGCAAAATGGGAGGGAAAGGAGGTCTAGACATTTATAAAACATTTTATTTCACTAAATCCTCCTTGTGGGATTGCATTTGTTATATCCATAAAGTTTCAGTAAAATGAACTGGAGAAAGGAAGGATGACATAGAGCAGACGGGGGAAACATGACGAGTACGTTCAAAATTCCACATCCCTCGCCGAGACCCCCGGCTACACAAGTTGTGTCTGTCTATCCGATGACGCAGAAGTTGGAGTTAAACAGCCATAATGCATGTGTTAACAAACAGGCGGACTTTCGATACGAGCTCCTTTACTTCACGAAAAATGGAAAGAACCTGCTGGTCACTCACTCGTGACGCCTGGCAGCCCTGGAATGTCTAATGAAGAGTTTAAAGTCTTCCAGGGTCAAATGTGCGTCATTATTCATGCATAAAACCTGAGTCGCCTCCAGTCTTGTCATTTACAGCCACAAAAAAAAAAGCCAACAAAACTCTGGTTATGTCAAAAACAGAAATGTACCCATTTTTGACATATTACATTTCTCTGTTTTGTATCCCTTATGTTGTGCTATTTTTAAGGACTACCACTTCAATTTTTAGATTTATTTTATTTTATTTGTTTATTCTTGTTTTTCTTTTTTTCTTTTTTATTCATGTATTTTTTTTCCTTCTTAAAAGCCCATCTAGGGACAAGTGCTGCGAATTAGCTTGTTGCTATTGCACTATGATGCAAACATGGGACTGCTGTTTTCTCAGTTTGTCTATGTCGATGTGTGTCTGTCCCTATCAAATAAATCAAATCAAATCAAATTCTGAAATTGCCGTGATGTTACAGAAATGGTAAATAAAAACAGAATGCCATGATAACAGATAAAACATAAGAAATGGGACTTTTATGAATTTGATGGCAGTAACACATCACAAAAAATACAAGATGGAGTCCTATTTACCACGTGAAAACAGCTCTGAAGATTTTTGAGTTTAATTTTAACTTTATTGAATGTACCGTAGTATAATAAAAGAATAAACAAAGTTGTATATATAAAAAAACTAAAACATAAGCAAGCAGAAAAAGGAACAGAATTAAAGTATATTTACACGTTCAAAAGAGTGGATAGAAGTATAAACTTACTATTATACCCACCCCTCTTACAGCATAATCCAATAATTTACTATTCATGGTAACTTGGTTATAACATTTTTTTGGTTAGTAATTTTTATATACATTTATACATATCTATAACTGGTACAATGCATTCATTTTTGCATGCCATTATGATCAAGCATCAATAATTTTTAACATGTAAAAATGCTTTCTAGATCAATATACCATAAAGCAGTAATAATTTATAAATTCTTTAATTAACAACATTGATAATAGCAGTAATGACTGTCATTATTTCCATATTGATATGCAGTGATGACCATCTTCTTAAATGATGTTTCAAACGGTTTTATATTTATACATCTAATATGTTTTATATTTATATATTTAATATGTTTTATATTTATATATTTGATATATGGGATCATCAAGGCCTTCCCAGTTTTTTGTTGAGAAACGTTATTCTGAAACACCCTGATGCATGCTCAATAATCCAGGTAGAAAAATCAAAAAAAAAAAAAGCTAAGTCTGGTCCTCTAGACATTCAAAAAACAAAACAAAGCAACCAACAAAAAAAACCTGTAGATTTTAAAAACATTTATTTACTGTAGCTGTTTTTTTTTGTTTTTTTATGTCCAGAGGACCAGACTTAGCTTTTTCTTAGGTTATTCTGAAACTGTTCCACAATTTCAGACACAGTTTTTTGGTGAACGTTTGCCCATCTTTATTTCTGAGCAATTCAGCCTCGTTAAAAACATTTTTTTGGTTTTTTTTTATATACCCAGTCATCTTTCTGAATTGTTGCCAATCGACCTAATTAGTTGCAAAATGTTCCTCCAGCTGGTCCTTGTCTTTGTCTTTTTTTGTTTTTGTAGCTGAAAAATGGAACAACTTCTTCAGTATGTTCCATCACAAATAAAACGGATTTATGAAATTTGCAAATTATTGCATTTTAATTGATTCACATCTTATCCAGTATCTCAACTTTTTGGGAATTAGAGCTGTATTTTAAAGAATTTGGACAGTTTTATTTCATTAAAAACATTTAAAGGGGTTAAATAAGGCCATGTGGGGAGGTAAATGGTAAATAGACTGCACTTATATAGCACCTTTCTATCTAATCAAGGTAATCAAAGCATTTTACAACACAATCTGTGCCCTCATTTACCCATTCATGCAGTACTCTGCTATATCTCTACAAAGCTAATCTGAATCTGTAGAGACTAATCAGTGCTTTAGATTACATTCATACACCGATGGGACACACATCGGAGGCAATGAGGGGTTCAATGTCTTGCCCAGGGACACTTCAGCATGTGACTGCTGGTGGAATCAATCCCCCAACTTTCCCACTGGAGGACGACTACTCTAACAACTCAGTCACAGGGAGGGTTATCAAAGACTAAACAAAAAATGTGCTAATTCGGTAAAAAGTACACACTGAGTGCACATTTTATCAGAGGAAACTACACCACCCACTGAACATTGGGATTAAAGATGTCCGGTGCCAAGTATTATTAAGCCTGGACTTGTAACCACAGCATTCTTACACCAAAGCACCAGTCTTCCCTGCAGCAGTCCAGGCCAATCATTAATCAACAGGATGTTTCCACTCTCAGAAATGTTCAGTCTATGGTCCAGAAACTGATCAGAGCAAAGCCACATTCAGGCTTAATCTCATTCTTCTGTCACTCCTGGCAGAAACTGGAGGATTTAGGATTTTTTCTCAGCGTGTCACTAAAGATTTCTCTTTGGCGAAACAAAAACTGTAAACACAGAGTGACAAGAGTCCAAGAACTCCAGATGAGGGTCGGGGGTTAAGACAGGTCAGGGGCTTGAAATGTGATCTTACAGTCAGCTGGGATTGCAGTCAGACATGGACGAGGATCAATGTTGAGTCTTGAGTTTTGTTCAGGAAAGAAAATGTTTCCTCATTTAATGACACGCACACAAAAAAAACCTGCTCCTAGAATAACCTCATCTGAATAAAACACCACCTGAAACAACAGCGATCACTTTCAGTCAGCTCTAAAACTAAAAAACACATCTACAAACAGTCCTGCACAGAAAGTAAATTTTAAAATATTTACCGCAGTCAGACCGCGATGAGTCGTCCTCCTCGTCGTCCTCATTCAGCATGAACATCAGCGGCTCCTCGCAGTCCTCGGAGAAGAAACTGGGAACCTTTCGCAGAACGGCATTCACATCATCAGAGCGAAACATTTTTGCTTCAAGCATATCAGACGACATGTATAGAACTGAGTAGAAAAACACACGAGTTCACTACTGGGGGCGCGTGAGACAGATCAATTAGTTAACCATCTGTATCACATAAAATGGATTCT
>JBBPBX010008810.1:31715-41860 GCA_038048925.1 Garcialebias charrua
GCGGCTCTACTCCGAGTCCCTCCCGGATGACTGAGCTTCTCACCCTATCTCTAAGGGAGAGTCCAGCCACCCTGCGGAGAAAACTCATTTCAGCCGCTTGTATCCGAGATCTTGTTCTTTCGGTCACAACCCAAAGCTCATGACCATAGATGAGGGTGGGAACGTAGATCGATCGGTAAATTGAGAGCTTTGCCTTTTGACTCAGCTCTCTCTTCACCACGACAGACCGGTACAGCGCCCGCTTCACTGCGGACGCTGCACCTATCCGCCTATCGATCTCACGCTCCAGTTTTCCCTCATTCGTGAACAAGACCCCGAGATACTTAAACTCCTCCACTTGGGGCAGGACCTCCTCCCCGACCCGGAGAGGGCATGCTACCCTTTTCCGGCTCAAGACCATGGCCTCGGATTGTGAAAGAATATCTGTTCTATTTCAGTACAGTATACAGGTGCTGGTCATAAAATTAGAATATCATGAAAAAGTTGATTTATTTCAGTAATTTCATTTAAAAAGTAAAACTTGTAAATATATTCATAACACGCAGACTGATATATTGCAAATGCTTTTAATGTTGATGATTATAATTGACAACTAATGAAAACACCAAATTCAGTGTCTCAGAAAATTAGAATATTGCTTAAGACCAAAAAAAAAAGATTTTTTTTTTTAGAAATGTTGGCCAACTGAAAAGTATGAGCATGTACTTCATCGGGGCTCCTTTTGCCTGAATTTCTGCAGCAATGCAGCGTGTAATGGCACATCGCATCTTCCTCTTCACAATACCCCATAGATTTTCTATGGGGTTAATGTCAGGAGAGTTTGCTGGCCAGTTAAGAACAGGGTCATGAACATGGTCCTTAAACCAGGTACTGGTAGCTTTGGCACTGTGTGCAGGCGCCAAGTCCTGCTGGAAAATGAAATCTGCATCTCCATAAAGTTGGTCAGCAGCAGGAAGCATGAAGTTCTCTAAAACTTCCTGGTAGATGGCTGCATTGACCTTAAACCTTAGAAAACACAGTGGACCAACACGGATGACATGGCACCCCAAACCATCACTGACTGTGGAAACTTGACACTGGACCTCAAGCAACGTGGATTCTGTGCCTCTCCTCTCTTCCTCCAGACTCTGGGACCTTGATTTCCAAAGAAAATGCAAATTTTTCTTTCATCAGAGAACATAACTTTGGACAACTCAGCAGCAGTCTCGGGTGAGACACTTCTGATGCTGTCTCTTGTTCAAGAGTGGCTTGACACAAGGAATGCGACAGCTGAAACCCATGTCTTGCATATGTCTGTGCATTGTGGTTCTTGAAGAACTGACTCCAGATGCAGCCCACTCTTTGTAAATGTCCCTCACATTTTGGAATGGGTTTTGTTTCACAATCCTCTCCAGGGTGTGGTTATCCCTATTGCTTGTGCACTTTTTTCTACCTAATCGTTTCCTTCCCTTCCACTCTCTATTAATGTGCTTGGACACAGAGCTCTGTGAACAGCCAGAATCTTTGGCTTTACATTTTTTGTCTTGCCATTCTTGTGTAAGGTGTCAATAGTTTTCTTTTGGACAACTGTCAAGTCAGCAGTCTTTCCCATGATTGTGTAACCTACAGAACTAGACAGAGACCAAAGGCCTTTGCAGGTGTTTTTTTGAATGGAATTACTGAAAAAGTACTGAAAAAGCTACTTTTCATGATGTTCTAATTTTATGACCAGCACTTGTAAATGTTATGTATAATTATCGCCCATTTTGAGGACAAAGAGGCTTTAATGTTTTTGTCAGTGTTAGTATGTTTGTTAGCATAATATTATTAAATCAACCCCATATACAGTATATAGCTGCCACGGGAAAGCAACCTTAGTAAATGCAAAAATAGTTACAAAGCCCGTTTTACAGATACTGAACTAAATTTTGGCATGGTAGTAGTTGACAGTCATTCACAACGTACTGTATACTGAAGTGCAGATCTTGTAAAACCATATGAAATCACGCTAAATGTTATTTACAAGTTATTTCTCATCACATGATCTTGGTTCAAAACTCTGGCATGAAGGCAGCAGGTGATATGCATGCCTTCAAAGAATTCCAACATGCAAAGATTTTAGTTTATCACTCAACAGTCATATTATCCATGAAAGATTAAAACGTTGAGGTTTGCTGTGTTCCAGCTGATCCACCTGGAGATTAAACCAGCCATCAGGAACCAGATCATCCGTGAGCTGCAGGTGCTACATGAGTGTAACTCTCCATACATAGTGGGCTTCTATGGAGCCTTCTACAGCGATGGGGAAATCAGCATCTGCATGGAGCATATGGTACACGTCTTTATTTCACCTTAGTGTGTATCGCGTTATTTCTGCTACAGTAGTTAACATTGTTCCCCCCACACTACATGTCCATCCTTGCTATTAAAGTGCTCCACATGTATTTTTGCTTATAGGACGGAGGATCTCTGGACCAGTCGCTGAAGAAAGCAGGAAAGATCCCGGAGCAGATTCTTGGCAAAGTCAGCATTGCTGTGGGTAGTTTGGGTAGTTCCACACCTTTCCCACCAAACTCATGCCCCGGCACAGACTACATGCATATTTAAAAATATTAAAGCAAGGTTTTCACTGATTGGTAAAAAATATTTTGTAATATCAACCATTTCTTTTACAGGTCATTAAAGGACTTTCCTACCTGCGGGAGAAGCACAAGATCATGCATAGAGGTTGGTCTTTATTCAATCTACTGTTAGGGAATATTATCTTGCAGCTGGCACTCCAAGGACCCCTGCACTCTGAACTCGGCTGAACTGATGAGTATGAAAGCGAGAGGACAACGCAGCACATGGCAGATTCTTGTGACTTGTCTTCATGTGTGTGCTTTCTGTATACAGTAGTCCCTAGATTATCGTGGGGGTTACGTTCCACACATCCCCGAGATAAGATGAAAAACCATGGAGTATGAACGCTATATTTATTTTAGTATATATATACTGTATATATATATATATATATACACTAAAATGTTCAAAACTCTTAAAACTACGTAACTGTAACAACATGTAACAACAACAAAATTTTACTCACCAGACCAGCAGCTTGGTTCAGGTCGGGCTCGATTCCGGTTCTGCAGATCTACCCTACAGGTTGATGTGCGTGTGGAAAACCAAGCTTCAGGATTATTTGAGACTTTCCTGCCAGTTCTGTAAGCTTAATAGCGTAGATTTGCATTGCAAAACAATCCCTCTATTTCGGCAGAAAGCAGTGGCTGGAAGCACTGTTGGCTTCTGGATACTTCTTTTGACTGGCATTCCAATGAAGAAAACTACAAAATGGCAGTGGCTGTTCAGTTTTTTTAAATTTTTTACTTTTTGTCTCATACCATCTCAATCACGTGAGTAATATTAAAGTTGACAATTGTTGAAAAAAAAAACGCAGAAGAGCCAGTTCTCGAAAGTCGGAACAGCGAAGTAGCGAGGGACTACTGTATTTAACCTGTCCTGAAAATCTGACATTGCTATACCGGTTTAAAATCTTCCCCTTTTGTCAAGTGTGGTATTGAGCAAGTAAGAAAAAGTGAGAATATTTTTCTCCAACATACCACCTACAGTATTTTGCAAAACAGCTATGAAAACGAGCACTAAGACATCAAATGTTAAATTTTTTAATCTTTTGGAAAAACTGGAGCTCATTTTGAATTTGAAGTCAGCAACATATTTGAAGTGAACGATGTTGTTGAGCATTACAGTACTTCAACGAAAAACTCCAGCTATTTGACAACAGGTCAGAAAGACAATGGAGAATGAGTCATTGGACTCCCACATTTCCTCTAAAATACTCACTACTGTTGTGGGATTGTCAAGAAAAAAGGCTGCATAGGTGGAGTGCAAGAATATGAAGTGTGTTTGAAATTGAAACACACCAACAATGGTTTTGTAAGAGCCTCCATAATTTTCCCCCTCAAATGTTCCCTGGGATTAATAAAATATCTACAAGTGAAGATTCTTATCATTTTGATGAAAATTGCTCCACATCACTTGCTACGGGTGTGCAGTGGAGAGCATCCTGTGCGGCATGGAGGCTGCACAGCTGCAGAAAGAAAAGCTCTGCAGAGTGGTGAAGGACAGAAGATGTTGGAGTCAGTCTCCCCTCTATCACAGACATCTACACCTCCAGATGCAGGAAGAGAGCCACCTGCATCATGAAAGACCCCACTCACCCACTTTTTGCCCCACTCCCCTCAGGAAGGAGGTTGAGGATCATTAAGTGTAGAACCACTAGACTAGACTGAGGAACAGCTTCTACCCTGAGGCTGTTACTCATGAATATCTCACCAGGATAATCACTGTGAAATATCACATACTGTAATGTTGCTGCTGATTTGTTTCATGCTGTGTTCATTCGTGCTCATACTCATGTTCATGCTGCTGTTTGGAGTAATGTTTTCTATGATATTAATGCTTAGTGTATTTTTAGTTTATGTTTTTCTTAGTTCATATCTTAGATGTTATTACTGTTCTTCTTTTACATTTTATTGTTGGATGTAACTGGGACCATGTGTACATAATCTCGTTTCATCACATGTACCACATGTGGTGCAAATGACAGATTCTCTGACTAAAACTTTTGCAGTTTGCAAATCTGGGAGTTCTACACTTAATTTTTTTTTAATAGAAGTACTTCAAGACAGTATTATGTGCAATGAGTGCACTTTTACAGAACAATTACAGAGACATGTACTTCATGCTTCAGAAGCGTCTTAATGCGTTTCATTAGTTATAAATTGTTCAAATGGATGAGAATCCTGAAGAAATGTCTTTCGGGCTGCTTGGTGTCTGTTGACCATTTGCTTCCCGTGTTTTCCTGAACTCTGCATGTTTCTCGTTCAGATGTCAAGCCCTCAAACATCTTAGTGAACTCCCGTGGTGAGATCAAGCTGTGTGACTTTGGAGTCAGCGGACAGCTCATAGACTCCATGGCCAACTCCTTTGTGGGCACTCGCTCTTACATGTCGGTGAGTCAAGAACAAAAATAAGGTTTCATAATGACGCAACAATTAAAGTCAGATTACTTTCGCAAAACAACTAAATTCCTTTTGTCTCGACAGTGGCACCACCAGAAATCTTTGGGGTGGCCACCAAAAGCCAGAATAGAATTTCAGATTTATTTTGTCATGTTTTCTTTTTGAAACAATTATAGCAATATGGGAATATGTTTGATTACCTACTTTATTTTTTATCTACATAATTACTTATTGAGAAAAGCATTGGCACTATTCAATTGAATAAAGCTTATAAAAAATATTTAGCATAGCCTGAGATATGTGACCCTGCATTCTGTTTAGGACATTGGTTTTTGATCACATTTACTATTATTCAGGGGGACTAGAAGTTTTATTTTTAATATACAGTATACTGTACTCTATTTTCCAGCCTATAAATCTAATCAGTCCAAAAATGTCTGATAATTTGAAAAAAATCCATAAATAAGTTGCTTCGCAAAATAAGTCGTACCTATTAAGTCACCGCTGACAACCCGGGAATGTGGGTCATTGTGCCAAAAACCGATTGGCTGTAAAATGGCGGACGCGGGAGCGTGCATGGGAGGACTTTAACAAGATTTATTGTTAAAAACAAGTATTTGTTACTCGAAATTATGGCAAAGGTGTGTCTCAGTCCAACTTTTCCTTAATTAAATACACGTTGACGGTCAAATCAGCTGCATTTCAAAAGCCAATCCGCAGAAGAGGGAGCACGCAGAGGGACATATCGCTGTGCATTTCTTTTGAGATTTAACAAGACAACCACCTAAAAACAATCGTTTGCTCGAAATTATAGTAAAGGTGTGTCTCAGTTGAACTTTTACTTTTTGCTCGACATTATAGCAAAGGTGTGTCTCAGTTGAACTTTTACTTAAGAAATGCACTTCAATGGTCAAATTAGCTGCATTTTGCCAGGGTGGCACAGCAAAATGAAGTCGATTTGACGGTTGCTCCAGGTGAACTGGACGAAGGTGGCCGCTATGGCAAGCCGATTGTGTCATTAATTGCAACTTTCACCTATTAAACGACGAAATGGCATGTTATACTACGTAAGTGCCGTCTAGCGGCTGAAAACGGTAGTGTTCAATATTTTCAATGTCAGAATGAATGAAAATGGTCATATCTCAGCCAAAAATTGTTTTCTAAATAAGGGGGGGGGGGTGTCCATAAATAAGTTGCTTCGTCATACAAGGAGGGTATACAAATTAGGCAAAAATGTCAGCTTATGAGCCGGAAAATACGGTATACAGTACATACATATTTGAACATTTTCTTCTGGTTGTCTCCTTTAGGGATCGCACAGCAAGCACTCGTGAAGATTGCTCCTCTGGGACTATTTAAACTGATTCAGAAGCAGAGAACTTGTAATATTTAATGTTTGTTTTGCAGCCAGAGCGCCTACAGGGCACCCATTACTCTGTTCAGTCGGACATCTGGAGTATGGGTTTGTCTCTAGTGGAAATGGCCATCGGACGCTTCCCTATCCCCCCACCCAATTCCAAGGAGTTAGAGCAGATTTTTGGTTTTCCAGTGGAAGGAGAGGCAGCCTTCTGCGAGTCCTTCCCAAACCCACAGCCACCTGGGCGACCTGGCAGCTGTAAGTTTGATAGCTCCAGTTTATCCTGCAGAACATTTACTGTCCAGTATACAGTATGGGTACTTTTTTTTATTTTTGTTTCTCCCAGCATATGGCTCAGACAGCAGGCCTCCAATGGCCATTTTTGAGCTACTTGATTACATCGTCAATGAGGTGAGTTAGTCACAATACTGTACTTACTTATGGTACTTTTGTTTTTTCTATATTGTACTTTTAGTTGCAACTGGTTTCATTTTCAGCCTCCACCGAAACTACCTGGGATATTCAGCTCAGAATTCCAAGACTTTGTTAACAAATGGTAAGAAATATTTTTATTTAAAACTCATACTTGATACTTCACCGACAGCTCTTCACCTTTACATTTTTCTCTATGACAGCTTGATTAAGAATCCTGCAGAGAGGGCAGATTTGAAGCAGTTGATGGTAAATGTGAATTTGTACTTTTGTATCATGTCAAGTTACTCTGAAATATATTGAACTATGATAAAACTTGTTTCAGGTGCATCCTTTTATCAAAACGTCAGAAGCAGAGGAGGTGGACTTTGCTGGTTGGCTGTGCAGCACCATTGGCCTCAGTCAGCCTGCGACGCCCACCCATGGAACAGCAATGTGACACCTGTCACTGACAACTAAGCCATAAATACAAGTCTTTGACAAATTTGTACTGTTGGATCATTTTCAAAGGACGCAATGAGTTTAAAAGTTGTGAATTTATAGTATATCTGAAGAACAAACTTAAAGGCCAAGTTAAATTAACATTTGTGGGCTACCTTGCAGGCCTGCTTGAAAAGCCATCTTTTTAAGAACTCAAATTCTTTCAAATGTGCTGCTAACGAACGTGTGCTTGATATTCACTCGCACACACCCCGACACTGCAGATTGTGTAATATTTGTAAGATTATGTGAACTTATTCTCATCAATTAAAAGTTTTGAATAACACCTCTGACTCGTGCTTTTCAAACAACTGATTTATTTACTGAACTGCAGTCTCTTTATAATTAAGCCTTGGGTTTAGCAGGTGCTCCTTTCTTTCCTTTCTTTCCAGGCCTCTTCTTGGGCTTTAGCATCTTAGCCTTGATCTGTAAACAAAACCAAACTCAATAACCGTCAAGTTTTATTTCCATCTTAACTTTTTCTAACTACAAACGACTTACAGTAGGGTCGTGCTGCAGGATAGCATGACGCCTTGCGGTCTTGGCATAAGGGTTCAGTTTGAGCATTATCTTCAGATTCTTCAGTGGATTCTTCTTCAGGACTCTGCGGTTGATCTTTTTGCTGCAGTTAGAAGAAAAACCAGGCTTTAAGTAAACGAACACTATAACTGATTTTGAAGAAGTTGGGTTTTTGCATTGCTCAGAACTTCTATACCGATCAGGATTCAGAAACACGGACCGAAGCATAATCTCATCATAGCCACGAGAAGTTAATGAACAACATGTAAACATAGATACATACATGGCTGCACGTGGAGCTCTCTGGATCTCCTCACTCTTCAGAATCCTGCAGTTAGAAGAAAAACCAGGCTTTAAGTAAACGAACACTATAACTGATTTAGAAGAAGTTGGGTTTTTGCATTGCTCAGAACTTCTATACCGATCAGGATTCAGAAACACGGACCGAAGCATAATCTCATCATAGCCATGAGAAGTTAATGAACAACATATAAACAGTTACGTACATGGGTGCACGTAGAGCTTTCTGGATCTCCTCACTCTTCAGAATCCTGCTCAGGTCTGTGTTTGTCATCTTGTGCATGGGAAGGCTGAAAACAAAGCATCAATAAATTTAAATGTCCATCAGACAAAAACAACAATGTCACCACTTTAGTTTAGTTTTAACTCAGAACTTCAACAAATATCACAGAGTTCAGAAACACGGACCATGAAGTGGAAGCTCATCACTGATGTACATGTACAACATAACAGGACTCTGTGCTACACCTCACATGCTGCTTAAACACTCACTTGTAGTCGACCTTCAGGGTGGAAGGTTTGCGCCAGGTGCCGTACAGGTCGTCCAGCTTACGGAAAGCGCTTTCCGTCCAGATGCAGAATCGTCCAACGTGACCACCAGGAGCAAGCCTCAGGAGGTTCAGTTTGTTCACGTTCTGCAGAGTGATGCCTGCATGATGCAGCACAATTTAATTCATTTATAGAACTCCAAGACATAACAGAAGTTATCTCAGGGAACTGAACATATAAACAATTAACACAAGCAAACCAACAAAGTCAATACATGTTCCTTAGAGTTTACCACTAATTTAAACACCACCAGGTACAGCTTGAATGTTTCCTGAGCACAGTAATTTTATACGACTTATGGAGCTCACCTGGAATATTTCTAAAGGCTTTGGTTAAAACAGTGTCTTGGTTGTAGATGATGCATGGCCCTTTACGCTGGATTCGTCTACGATTTCTCATTTTACCCTTACCAGCACGCATGCGACCTGAAAACACAATTTATGTAAGGCACTCCCTCCCCCTCAGAGCCATATATGGCTCTGCTCTCCCATGGTCTGCTGAAATTCAAATTCAAGCTCTGTTTTTATTGGCTGATTCAAATTCAAGCTCTGTTTTTATTGGCTGGTTACAAACTCTGTTTTTATTGGCTGGTAAGTGGCGGGTCACTTTCTTTTTAGAAATGCCTACCGGTATTTACCACCTGGAGAAGGGGACAATTTTTTATAAATAATCCTGAAGCTTCCTGAAGTCCAATTACAGTATTTACACAACCTGGACGGGGCGGTGGACTTCAAAGCTGCAGGGAAGGTCTGCAGAAAGTGACTCGGGCTGCGGTTCTGCAGAGCTGGTAACATTTTGCTGTACAGTACATATACGTACTGTATGTTGATAAAATTACATAGGTTTGTTTTTAGAACATTGCAAGAGTGTGGAAAGGGTTTGTTGGCGATATGTGCTGCTGATTATTTCATACGTCTGTATTAATTCATATTCGTCTATTCACACAGACTCATGTTCGTGCTGCTGTTGTTTTGCACTGTACCTGTATTTAGCATATTGCAAAGGTGATATCTTAGACCCTTATTACGGTTTGTTTTTACAATTTATATTTTTGCCATTGCTGGATGTAACTGGGACCCGGTGTACACAATTTCATTCCACCTCGTGTACCACATGTGATGCAAATAATAAAACCTACTTGAACCTGATAAAGCCTTAAAATATTAGCAAATACTAAAATGAATACTGTATAGCGTTCCTACTTTTTGAGTTTCACCTATTGTGGGGGTGGGGTGAAAACAATGCGATAATAAGTGGAACTATGTTGAACATTTGTGGGCTATCTTGCAGGCTTGCTTGAAAAGCCATATTAATCTAAGAATTAAAATTCTTTCAAATGTACTGCTAAAGACTGCACATGCTTGATATTCCTCTTCACCCTCCCCAGACACTGTAGATTGTGTAATATTTGTAAACTTATGTGAAATTATTCTCGTCAATTAAAAGTTCTGAATAACACCTCTGACTCCTGCTTTTCAAACAACCGATGGTTGTATGTGTCTCCA
>JBBPBX010008810.1:44070-61582 GCA_038048925.1 Garcialebias charrua
TTTCTACAATTTTTTTGTTTTTTGAATGTCCAGAGGACCAAACTTAGCTTTTTTAAATTTTTCTACCTGGATTATTGAGCATGCATCAGGGTACTGTAAGAAATATTTTTATTTAAAACTCATACTTGATACTTCACCGACAGCTCTTCACCTTTACATTTTTCTCTATGACAGCTTGATTAAGAACCCTGCAGAGAGGGCAGATTTGAAGCAGTTGATGGTAAATGTGAATTTGTACTTTTGTATCATGTAAACTCTGAAATATATTGAACTATGATAAAACTTGTTTCAGGTGCATCCTTTTATCAAAACGTCAGAAGCAGAGGAGGTGGACTTTGCTGGTTGGCTGTGCAGCACCATTGGCCTCTAGTCAGCCTGCGACGCCCACCCATGGAACAGCAATGTGACACCTGTCACTGACAACTAAGCCATAAATACAAGTCTTTGACAAATTTGTACTGTTGGATCATTTTCAAAGGACGCAATGAGTTTAAAAGTTGTGAATTTATAGTATATCTGAAGAACAAACTTAAAGGCCAAGTTAAATTAACATTTGTGGGCTACCTTGCAGGCCTGCTTGAAAAGCCATCTTTTTAAGAACTCAAATTCTTTCAAATGTGCTGCTAACGAACGTGTGCTTGATATTCACTCGCACACACCCCGACACTGCAGATTGTGTAATATTTGTAAGATTATGTGAACTTATTCTCATCAATTAAAAGTTTTGAATAACGCCTCTGACTCGTGCTTTTCAAACAACTGATTTATTTACTGAACTGCAGTCTCTTTATAATTAAGCCTTGGGTTTAGCAGGTGCTCCTTTCTTTCCTTTTTTTCCTTTCTTTCCAGGCCTCTTCTTGGGCTTTAGCATCTTAGCCTTGATCTGTAAACAAAACCAAACTCAATAACCGTCAAGTTTTATTTCCATCTTAACCTTTTCTAACTACAAACGACTTACAGTAGGGTCGTGCTGCAGGATAGCATGACGCCTTGCCGTCTTGGCATAAGGGTTCAGTTTGAGCATTATCTTCAGATTCTTCAGTGGATTCTTCTTCAGGACTCTGCGGTTGATCTTTTTGCTGCAGTTAGAAGAAAAACCAGGCTTTATGTAAACGAACACTATAACTGATTTTGAAGAAGTTGGGTTTTTGCATTGCTCAGAACTTCTATACCGATCAGGATTCAGAAACACGGACCGAAGCATAATCTCATCATAGCCACGAGAAGTTAATGAACAACATATAAACAGTTACGTACATGGGTGCACGTAGAGCTTTCTGGATCTCCTCACTCTTCAGAATCCTGCTCAGGTCTGTGTTTGTCATCTTGTGCATGGGAAGGCTGAAAACAAAGCATCAATAGGTTTAAATGTCCATCAGACAAAAACAACAATGTCACCACTTTAGTTTAGTTTTAACTCAGAACTTCAACAAATATCACAGAGTTCAGAAACACGGACCATGAAGTGGAAGCTCATCACTGATGTACATGTACAACATAACAGGACTCTGTGCTACACCTCACATGCTGCTTAAACACTCACTTGTAGTCGACCTTCAGGGTGGAAGGTTTGCGCCAGGTGCCGTACAGGTCGTCCAGCTTACGGAAAGCGCTTTCCGTCCAGATGCAGAATCGTCCAACGTGACCACCAGGAGCAAGCCTCAGGAGGTTCAGTTTGTTCACGTTCTGCAGAGTGATGCCTGCATGATGCAGCACAATTTAATTCATTTATAGAACTCCAAGACATAACAGAAGTTATCTCAGGGAACTGAACATATAAAAAATTAACACAAGCAAACCAACAACAAAGTCATGGAGCTCACCTGGAATATTTCTGAAGGCTTTGGTTAAACCAGTGTCTTGGTTGTAGATGATGCATGGCCCTTTACGCTGGATTCGTCTACGATTTCTCATTTTACCCTTACCAGCACGCATGCGCTGAGACGCGTAGACCTGAAAACACAATTTATGTAAACATTCACACTACTGTACATATGACAAAAATGCCAAACCAACATGTACAGACACAAGTTTAGCTGTTGTCAGTCAATTCAGAGACCAATATGAAGTCAATACTTCATAGATAATAATGTAACAACTACAGGCCATGTTCCATGGGTTTTTGTTTGTGCGTGCACCTGTGTTCACTGGTGTTGCATTTCAGTAAACTGGGAACTGGAGGCAGAAGGCCAGTCTTTTTAGTAGAGTCCCATTTAAGAGCGACCACTATTGGAGGGAGAGCTGTGTACCATGTTACTCCTCTGAATAAACATTTATGTTTGTTTTCTTTTGATATGATTCAGTGAAAATAAAACAAGTTATTCCTGTGTGCTTCCCATTTTATGTATTTAAGCTTTTTAAAGTTTGAGTACGGTATTCAGTGCCACATTCAGTTAAAACAGGTGTCAACACTGAGCATGATTTTTCAGTTATACATGATGCGGGTGACATGAGTAATTTTAGGTTACCATCTACAAAAAGCTCCAAAGTAAAACCAAAAGTCATGTTTAAGTCTGATACAATAAAGGAAGAGTTGAAAGCTGTGCACAAGTCCACAAATACATCCTTGATTCTGGTTGAGCTGTTCCATTTCACTACAACATTTCACAAAAAGACAGATGTTGGGGACATTTATATTGTTGACTTTAAATCCTTAATTTAATATTACCTTCTTGATGTCATTCCAGGCTTTGAGCTTCTTGAGCAGGAGCACTGCCTCCTTGGTCTTCTTGTAGCCCTCAACTTTGTCTTCAACCACCAATGGGACTTCAGGGATTTCCTCAATACGATGGCCTAACAACCAACAACCTCACTTAATCAAAGGATATTTACACAGAAACTGCTAACTGTATTTTGACTTTGCTCAGACTAGATTACACATCAATACTCTGTGACAGTTTAATGACAGCAGGCAACCGTCACTGTTCACAGGATCAGACGCAAATTACACCATCATAGCAAGTCAAAAGTTGTTCAGAATACATTACCATTACTAAAACATACGTCCAAAACATTCTCTTGTACTTTTAACTTACATCCAGTTAATTTTGTATTAGAAGTCTGGAAACTTACCCTTGGACATAACAAGTGCAGGAATGGCTGAAGCAGCCAGGGCAGAGCAGATAGCATAGCGTTTCTGGGGTGTATTGATCCTGCGGTGCCAACGGCGCCAGGTTTTAGTGGGGGCAAACATGCGACCACCACGACACATCTAATCCAAAGTCAAGGAAGTCCTGACACCAACATAATTACTGAAGCACTTATTACCTTCTCAGACTCAATATTCACCAACCATCTGTGTCAGCATATGACAGTAGGCATTCTGTCACTGATCACAGAGTCAGACGCAAATTACACCATCACAGCAAGGTCGTAAGCAAAGTTTTAAAAGCAAGCTTTTGATAAAAGTGTAATAAAAAGATACGTTTCCAAAAGCACCCTGGCCAGAACGGTGAGTGCCACCACCTCTGACACGCGGTATACGCGCTACAGCTCTGCCTGTTCCCCAGGACTCTGCACTCGTCTGGTGACCTGAAATACAAACAATTTTTTTATTTCTATTCTATTCTCACAATATTCCCAAAAGGTTACAGCAGTCGCCTTAATTCATTCATAACATGAATGAATGACAGGAACACTCACCTGCAAGTTCACTGACAGCATAAGGCTGGCGACTGTTCTTGCGCATGTTGGTGTGAACAAAATTCACAACATCGGGGCGAATGGGGGCCCTGAACACAGCAGGCATGACTACATTTTTGCCTGAAGATTCTCCTTTCTCGGAATACACCGAGATAAGGGGGCGAGAACAAGCCTGACAATGAAAAACAACAATCTCAAGTTTTTATTTAAAAACACGTTCAATTGCATTTATGTTGATAACTATTTACAGTACTTTAGTTACAATTCTTACACCCCCTACTACTTCAACTCGAAGGTATACAATAAAGTGTAGTAAAGATTACTCTGTGCAAATATTACATTTAGATGCATACGACGTTTGATAGTTATAATCAAATTCTTCTTAAATAAAACAGTAGAAAGTACATCGATGTTGGTATTAGCTTAGCACCGTCTTGCTAACATGGCTTGAAAATGTTTTTTCCTTCATCATTCAGTTGAGTACGGAATGACCCCGAGACGAAACAAATAAAACGCTCATGAATAGATTATAGTCAGGTGCGTTAAACTCATAACCACTTTAAAACACTTGGCATCGGGTCAGCGAGCTACGAAGCAACCAGTACACGTGTAACTGGGCCGAATCACTCAGGACTGCACGTTAAAATGGCTTCCCGTGATAGCTTCGTTAGCCAGGAGCATTAGGTTGTCTGCTCACTTATATAGTCTTAAATAGTCAAAACAGTCAGATTTCACTTAAATGCGTAATATTATGTTTAAAGACGTATAATATGCGACATGCTAAGTGATATGCTTGCAGTTCCTCACCATTTTCGGTATTTATCTTTCGGCTCGCCGGGGACCACGCTCCACACGCTATGGCGGCCACAGTAAAAAGGAAGTTAGTGAATCACCCGCTATCCCATATGCCTCCGCCGGTGAGAAAACAACTTCCGTTAACAATATTTTGATAGTTTTGTAACCAATCTTCTCATAATGAAAATAAACTTCCAGAAAAAAATATAGTTTCAACTATAAGCTGAAAACTATTTTGAAATAAATCGTATAAAACAATTAAAAGTGGATTCTAATGTTGGGACTATGTCTTCACTCGATCCTCGCGCACTATCTTTTTACTTCAACGGAAACACCGAACTACTTCCCTTCTTAAATATCTCTAAAATAACAAAAAAATATATATTAAAGTGTATTGTTCATTCGAGTAAAACATTCACAACATTTTCAATGTATCAACTCTTGTTTTTTTTTTAATTATTAAAAATTTAATATATTCCTGCGATGACCTGTGACCTCTGTCGTCATTTTTCAAGTGAGCGCGCGCGCAAGCGTCAAAACACAAGCAGCAGTAGCATAAAGTTTCTTCGGTGTATTTTTTATACCATATTGCCTATATTATTGGGAATGGGTTCAAAGGTGATATCTAGGGTCAAGACGTTCTTCAATGTTCTTCGGTGAGTAGCGTCAATAACCTCAACCATTTTAGTTAACTTCATGTTATCCTTCATTATCGCTGAAAAAAGTTATTTTTTAACGGCCTGTTGTTAGTCAGTGTTGGTTAGCTTACGTGCTACTTTCTCTCTTGTGTTCAAGATCTCTTCAGGAGGAGGAAAACAGGGATTCATGTACATATGAGGTAATTATTTTCACACACATATCTCAGACTTCAGTGCATGTGTTAGTAGCTTCATCAGGTTTGTTTGTTTTTTAGGAGGACATCCAAATATTAAAGACGAATGGAGACAAAATTACTGCAGTAAATTTATACTGTAGCAACCAGACAGTGTTTGTCTGCGAAAAGGCTGTAAGTCATTTTTGTCCTGTCACATTAAATCCACTGCTGACACCAACAGAGCTGAGATGAGCGTTGATATAACAGTGTTCTAAAAATCTCCACGAGTTTTAAAAATGTACTTATTATAACTTAACACTAATATTAGGGAATTTTTAGTCAAAAGTATATGGATGTATATGGATGTTTTTAACTACTTTGGCTGAGAATGTTAACTGTAGGGGTGCACCGGCCCCGATTTCCTTAATTTTGGGAAATCGGCCAATGCTTGCATGAGAAACCGATTTTACAGATTTCTTTAGTTTTAATAACAATTGTCTAAACTTCATTTATATTTCAGAGCACTACCTTGTGACCAGTTAAAACAAGTTTGTATTGTTTCTAGAATATTGTTCAAGGGTCTGTTTTTCAACAAAATAAGATTGAAATTTCAAGGCGCATTGTGACCTTACAACATCTAACAGTGTTGCTTATAAAACTAAATTGGTATCGGCCAAAATCGGAATCGGCCTGTCAGACTTTCTAGAAATCAGTGATCGGCCAAAAAACTGCAATCGGTGCACCCCTAGTTAACTGCCCATGAACATCAACATGTGGCACGGGAGCTGCTCTGCTGGTTCAAGTTCAAGTTGTGTTTATTTGTCATATGCAAGGTAAACGGTACAGTGAAATGCTCAGGACAAGAAGAACAGATAGATTTGACTGGCTAAAAAAACACACAAGAAATACTAAAGCATGCCATAAGGGTACAAAAATAAAGTACCAAAAAGTGAAAAATTAATTATAATATTTACAAGGTCCTAAAGAGAAAATAGTGATCAGCAACATGGTAGAATTTTAACAGTGCAAGCAGGATGAATTTGTATGCATAAGTATTTCAAGGTAGTAAAATAAGCTAAAATGCACAATACTGTATACAGTATTGCACATAACTAACACATACAGTACTACACAGGTTGTGTGACAGGTTAATGCACAGGTAGTGAGTGACATTGAGATTTACTTATGATTGTAAGGTAGATATGTACGGGTAGATACTGTATCATACTTGATACAGCCACATAGTTCAGCAGCAATACACATATTAGATATCACAAGCTACAAAGTAATATTAGTCATATTAGTTGTCACAGATGTGGCTTGGTGCAAAGTTATTGCCAGTTCAGTGCTATTTACTGAGAGTTCAGTAATCTGACAGCTTGCAGATAATAGCTGTCCTTTAGTCTTTTTGTAAACGATGGCAGACTCCTGTGTCGTCTGCCTGAGGGTAGTAGACAGAAGAGTCCTTGTGCTGGGTGGGTGTGGTCCTTAATGATGCTGCATGCTTTACGTAAACATCAGCTGTGGTAGATGTCCTGGATGGTGTGGAGACTACTACCAGTGATGTGATGGTGAGAGAAAAGCTCTACAGTGAGTGGTCAAGGCTACACAGAGGACTCTCCACCATCACAGACATCTACACCTCCAGATGCAGAAAGAGGGTCACCTGCATCATGAAGGACAGGAGGTTGAGGAGCATTAAGTGTAGAACCATTAAACCAGGGCTATTCAACAAAACTGCTCAGTGGGCCAGTTTCTGAAAGCCAGCAGCTCAGAGGTCTGCCATCCAGCAACTAGTCATTATGTAAATGAACCAAGCCTTACAATAATCTGTTACCTTTTAACTGAGTTTGTTTTATTGCATTGAATGATAAATGCAATGACCAGAACCCAAACCCAGAACTCCCCCTGCCTTATTTATATTAATAATGTTAGTGTGTGCATTTGTTGTTGGATGTAACTGGGACCCTGTGTACATAATCTCGTTTTCATCACATGTACCACATGCGGTGCAAATGACAATAAAGACTCTCTGACTCTGACTTATACTGTATAGTGTTAATTCTTTATTTATACTTTACAGTATATATAAATTGCTATTATTGGATGTAACTGGATCTTGAGTACCGGTATACAATTTCATTCCACCTCATGTACCACATGTGATGCGAATGACAATAAAGCCTCCTTGAACCTTGAATCATGTGTTTGGGTCAGTAGAAAGCTGATTGAGGATCTGGGTGAAGCGGACGCCGAGTCTGTGAGCTCGGCTCAACTGAGAAGCGTATAACAACAAACTTCACACACTGCCTGACTGGGCTTCATGCGTGTGAGGAGTTTGATGTGGCGGCTGTGTGCAGCCACCTCATTCAGCTTTGTACTAACCCAAACGTATGATTCATGGGCAGAGTTAACATTCTCAGCCATGGTAGTTTAAAACATCCATAAACCTTGGACAAAAATTCCCTAACAACTGTATCACTGGCACATTTACATAGTCATAGCCTGATGGTGTGCAGTGTCTGATGTAACTTTCAGTTTGGTAACTTACTTTTACTCTATTTTTAGCTAACAAATGATCATTTATGTCATTAGGTTCCAAAAATAAGTGAGCCAGATGATGAACAAGTATTGGAGACATCGAACTCTGATGATGTTGATGGTTGTGATGTTCTGCAAACAGAACCAGGACCGCAGCCGCTTACAATCACAAATGCAAGGTGAACAATGGTAAAGTTTTTTTCTCTTTAAACGAGGTAGCATGTCTGTTAACCATCTTTTCTCTTCATATAGACAGCTGCTGTCTTTGTACACATTATCTCAAAATGCTGGTGTGTCAGCCGTGGACTGCAGCCTTGTTTTACACCCTCTCTGGGTGCGATGCGACATGTCTGATCCTGATGGAACAACTTGGTTCGGTGCTGAACCAGTCTGCGCGGGAAACAAAGTAACTGGAGTCAAATTGTATTCAGTTACCTGCAAAGGTATATCTTAAACGTCTCTCAACATTATTATACTATCATTCTGAGTTATTTTACAACACAAAACATGTTTTGTGTGGTTTTGGCACTTTTCATACTGGTCTTTATGTTGTCAGGTTCCACCGTGGACAAACGATCTCTCCTGACCTTAGAGGAGCTGAAACAAGAGCACAAGAAGAGACATCATCTAACCTCAGTAAGCCGCCGTGTGTTCCCTTTTGTTTTACAAGGGTGAGTATTTACTCACTTCTAATTGTGAATAATTTGTAGATGGGGGTTAAAGGGAATGCCAGGTTCAGCTTGTTTGGCTCCACTGTTCTTGAAAACACCATCATTGAGTCACAAAGCAGTGTGACGGTGGATTTCAAATGGAGTCACATGGAGAGCATACTTGAAGCTCCTCCTTTGTCTTCAACAGCAACAATGGTGAGCAGCAGCCTTCCACACCTAAAACATATCTATTATGCATTCCTTTCAAAAATGGTGACTCAGTCAGATAATAGAAATGGCATAAAACATGATACAGTATTTACCTTACGTGTCTTTGTTCGCATGCAGAATATCAAAGTTGAAAGTGGAGATATGAGAAGTCCGATGTTTGGGATGTACAAGGAGCTGGAGTTTCTTCGGGTTTGTGTTTTATGTAATTAAAGGTTATGGTAATAACAAAAATTTAAATGAATACCTAAATAAATCAGTGTTTATATTTCAGACTCTTGCAGAGATTTTGAAAACTGGTGAGACTGAATGGATAGAACCGGTGGAAAGCACTTCAGCTGTAAATCTGACCAAGGCTTACCTTGAAGGTATCTGCATTCAGTAAAATCAGTACACCTTTAACATGATAAAAACACTAGCACATAGACTACCTTCTCTTCTTTCTTCTTCTTTCAGAACTTCAGAACACTGCAACAGCACTGCAAGATCAGGCTGCAAAAACAGCCGAGGTATGATCCTGTTTAAAAGAGCTTTATCTAAAAAAATAGATTTCATTTAGAAGAATTATTTGACGTTTTTTGTGTGCGTGTGTTTTGTTGAAGGCCACAAAGCTAAAGCCTGAGACAGACCCTGCCATTTTCAACAGATCCTTGGAAAGAGGCGATTTGGATTTTGTGGAACAGCTGTGGATTCGGTTAAGAAAAAGTATTATTTGTTTTATTCTTAAGAAAACTTGGATTTACATGCGAGTACTGATGAGAATCAGCACCTCCAAATCTGAGGCCATGATCCCCAACTGGAAAAGGGTGGATTGTTCTCTTCAGGTCGTGGGTGAGGTTCTGCCTCAAGTGGAGATCAAGTATCTCAGGGTTTTGTTCAGGAGTGAGGAAAGAATAGAGTGTGAGATTGACAGATGGACTGGTGCAGCATCTGCAGTATTGTGGACTCTACCGGTCCGTTGTGGTGAAGAGGGAGCTGAGCTGTAAGGCAAAGTTCTCTGTTTGCCGGTCGGTCTATGTTCCTACCCTCACCTCTGGTCACGAGCTCTGGGTAGTGACTGAAAGAATGAGATTGTGGATATTAAATATATTATATATTATTATTATATTATTATTATTATTATATTGTATTAAACACCGGCCCACAGTCCCCCCGGGGGTCCAGGCACCCCAGTTTGAGAACCACTGCCACATGCAACCACTTCTCTTTCTGCAACAGGTGTGACTTCATACGAGGACGTCAGAGACAGTTTGAAGTTGGTTACTGAAGCTCTACAATACGGCAACATCAAGCCTTGGGTGTGAAGCACGCAGAAACTGACAGTTCACAAACTAAACATGTACATGTTTGAGTGTGACTACGTTTTTGTTGGACTTCCTGTAGATTCACAGGGACAGCAGCAGCTCCCTCAGCAAGCTTATTCTGCAGTCGTACCACCAGCAGATCGACCACGTCTCTCTGACAGGTGTCACCCCCATCATCATGCTCCTGGAGATGGGGCTGGACAAGATGAGAAAAGATTATATTAACTACCTGATTGGTAACCTTTGTACCATTCTTAAATTCTCTGTATAACTTACATAGTTGTAAAATGCAGATTTTTTTTGTATGTGTGTGTTTAATCTTTTTTATCTATTGTTTTTTGTTTATTTCACAGGTGAAGAACTGACAACTTTAAACCACTTGGTGAGCTTGCTATGTTATTTTTAGGTCACTTAACCGCCCATCTCCGTGTAAACAAAGTGCTGGTGTTATTTTGCTCCACAGAGTTACTTCCTGAGCACAGAGGTGGATCTGCAGGAGCAAGTTGTTCGACTTAGAAAACTGCACCATCTGCTGGAGATAATTGCGACCTGTACTGCATTCCTGGATTTGCCCTACAACCGCCTCTTTCATCTCACACAGTAAATTGCTTAATTAAAAAAATAAAAATATTCCATGATTATTAAGCTTTCAAAAAATAATAATTTGTATCGTTTCTGTAGGTCATGTTTGCAGCACTTCAAAACGTCTCCAAACGATGAGGAACATGAATTCAAACTCCAAGTCAAACCGGCCCTGATCAGCCATTTGTATCAGAAGTAAGGAATTCAACTTCGTTTACAATATCACCACAAAAATGTTTTGACAATTGAACTAACAATTGAGTTTCTAACAGAAAATGATCTAAATGGTGAGGTAGAATGAGACTCTTTCAATCGTTTTAATAAAAATGTGCTTGAGAAATAAATCTAGTATAAAAAAAAACATTTGTGTCTGGCTGATTAGTAAAAGGAGAATATAGTTAAAGTTGTAGCTTAGATTAAGCTCTCATTTAGCCTTGTTTGAGTTTTTGGGATCTTTGAGTTCAGCCTGCCTCCACACATTCACACCCAACAAACTACAGATGCTTTTCTTATAATGCACGTTTAGTACAGTAATAATTGAGTCAGAGTCAGAGTCAGAGAGTCTTTATTGTCATTTGCACCGCATGTGGTACATGAGATGAAAACGAGATTATGTACACGAGGTCCCAGTTACATCCAACAACAAATGAAAGAGAAAAACAGTAATAACATCGAGAACTAACTAAGAAAAACATCAACTAGTAATACACTAAGCCTAATATAGTGGGAATAAACAGCAGCACGAACATGAGTTTGTATGAGCAGATGGTCACAGATGGTCACAGATGAACACAGCAACAAGAAAACATATCAGCATCACCATGATGTGATATTTTGCAGTGTTTATTTTAATTTTATTTTTATTTATTCATGAGTCTAACAGCCTCAGGGTAGAAGCTGTTCCTCAGTCTAGTGGTTCTACACTTGATGCTCCTCAACCTCCGTCCTGAGGGGAGTGGGGCAAAGAGTGAGTGTGCTGGATGAGTGAGGTCTTTCATGATACAGGTGGCTCTTTTCCTGCATCTAGAGGTGTAAATGTCTGTGATGGTGGGGAGACTGACTCCAACAGACTTCTGTGCAGCCTTCACCACTCTCTGCAGAGCTTTTCTTTCTTCAACTGTGCAGCCTCCATGCCACACGTTGATGCTGGAGCACAGGATGCTCTCCACTGCACACCTGTAGAACGAGGTGAGAACTGGGCTGCTCAGGCCGGCTCGTCTCAGCCGTCTGAGGAAGTAGAGTCTCTGATGACCTTTCTTGATCAGGCTGGTGGTGTTGTTGCTCCAGCTGAGGTTATCATTCAAGTGTACACCCAGGTATTTGTAGCTGGAGACCACTTCCACTGCAGACCCACCTATTATCAGTGGGGCATGGGTGTGTTTGTTCCTTCTGAAGTCCACAATCATCTCCTTTGTCTTCTTCACATTCATGTGAAGATTGTTCTCTTTGCACCAGCTCTCCAGGTGTTCCACCTCCTGTCTGTAGCTGGACTCATCATTGTTTGTGATGCATCCCACCACCGCTGTATCATCTGCAAACTTAACAATATGACAGCCTGGAAGTGTGGCTGTACAATCATATGTGAGCAGAGTGAACAGAAGGGGGCTCAGCACACATCCCTGAGGAGAGCCAGTGCTGAGGGTTATGGTGGAGGAGGAGAAGTTGTGGATCTTCACGGACTGTGGTCTGTCTGTTAAGAAGTCTAGTATCCAGTTACAAATAGAGGGGCTTAGTCCAAGTGTAGATAGTTTGTCTATCAGAGTTTGGGGGATCATGGTGTTGAAGGCAGATGTGAAGTCCACAAAGAGCAGACGCACGTATGAGTCCTTCTGATCCAGGTGGGTGAGAGCAGTGTGGACCACGGAAGAAATGGCGTCCTCTGTTGATCGGTTCTCACGGTATGCGTATTGATGAGGGTCCTCATTGATGTTGACGGTTGCCTTGATGTGGGACATGACCAGTTTCTCAAAACATTTAGCGACTATCGGGGTGAGGGCCACCGGTCTATAGTCATTCAGACCAGTCACTGTGGAGCTCTTTGGGACTGGGATGATGGTCGCGGTCTTCAGGCAGGTGGGAACTGACTCCAGTGCAAGTGAGGTGGTGAAGATGTCAGCCAGCACCTCACAGAGCTGGTCCGCACATTCCTTCAGAACTTTCCCTGGGATGTTGTCTGGTCCGGTTGCTTTATGAGGATTAATCTTTCTGAGACTGCCTCTCACTTCTGCTGCGGACACCCTGAGATGCTCTTCATCTGGTGATGAGGTGAGTCTGGTGCTAGCAGGTCTGTTTGGATCATCAAAACGTGCATAAAACTTATTGAGGGCATCAGGCAGAGATGGGTCCCTGGGGCATTGTTTGTTTTTGCCTTTGTAGTCTGTTATGCATTTAATACCCTTCCACATGCTCCGTGGGTCTTGTGAGGTGAACTGTCCCTCGATCCTCTGTGCATACGTGGCCTTGGCCTTCTTAATGCCATCCTTCAGTTCATTCCTGCTCTTTCTCAGTTCCACTTTATCTCCTGACTTGAATGCAGTGTCTCTGGCTGCTAGCAAGGCGTGAACTTCTTTATTTAACCAGGGTTTCCGGTTCGGGTAGGATTTCACATATTTTTTTATGGATACATTTGTCCATTTGTCCATTTGTCCATTTGTCCATTTATGGATACATTTGTCCATTTGTCCAATTGTCTTGTACATTTGAAATTAGCAGTCAGCCTTGTCTACAAAATGTTGCATGCGGATCCTTTTGCAAACATCTGCATACAAGACACCTAGATGGTACATAATAAAAGTTCACTAACTAGAGACAAAAAAAAAACAAGGTACCGGTAGTAGTTACTGAATGCAGCTCTCAGAAGGTACATTTGATGGATTTTACTTTTTTTGTTGTTGCTATTATTCCATTGTTTAACTAATGAAAAGCCATCAGTGTTGCAAATCAAAAATGTTTAGCATGAAAGGTTTGTGAGCAGACATCCGTGTGAGAAAATGTGAATCTGTCTTAACTATGTGATGAAGCTTCTTAGCAACGTGTCAGAAAATATAGACAAAACATGAAGTGAAGATCTTTATAGGCAAAGGTTTAAAATAAAGCATTATTTTCAAGTTTAAACTAGATTACATTAAACTAAATAATAGGTGTATTGATGTAAAAGCAGAACTTTTACCAGCATCACTACAATAAATTTGCAGGGGAATCTGATGAATGCAGCAGAAAATGACCAATAAAATAAGATTAAACCACCAAACACAAAATCACAGTCAGGCAAAAACCTTGTCTCCATTTTTTGATCAGTTTCATGTTTTTGCACAGATCAGCTCTATTGGTTACCAAAGTTTTAGTTGAAATAATAATTATTTTTTTATTTCAGGAAAAGTAGCCTTTTCTTTAAAAAAAACAAGATTACTGTACAAACACCCCTTTGATGAGTAACAGTAATGGAATCAATGTTCCCTCGCCCGGACGCGGGTCACCGGGGCCCCACTCTGGAGCCAGGCCCGGAGGTGGGGCACGTTGGCGAGCGCCTGGTGGCCGGGCTTTTACCCATGGAGCTCGGCCGGGCACAGCCCGAAGAGGAGACGTGGGTCCCCCTTCCCATGGGCTCACCACCTATGGGAGGGGCCAAAGGGGTCGGGTGCATTGTGGATGGGTGGTGGCCGAGGGCGGGGACCCTGGCGGTCTGATCCTCGGCTACAGAAGCTGGCCATTGGGACATGGAATGTCACCTCTCTGGTGGGGAAGGAGCCTGAGCTAGTGTGTGAGGTTGAGAGGTTCCGGCTAGAAATAGTCGGACTCACCTCAACGCATGGCTCTGGCTCTGGAACCAGTTTCCTTGAGAGGGGTTGGACACTCTTCCACTCTGGAGTTGCCCCTGGTGAGAGGCGCCGAGCAGGAGTGGGCATACTTGTTGCCCCCCATCTTGGTGCCTGTACGTTGGGGTTCACCCCGGTGAACGAGAGGGTAGCCTCCCTTCGCCTACGTGTGGGGGGACGGGCTCTGACTGTTGTTTGTGCCTATGCACCAAACGGCAGCTCAGATTACCCACCCTTTTTGGAGTCCTTGGAGGGGGTATTGGAGAGTGCGCCTCCTGGGGACTCCCTTGTTCTACTGGGGGACTTCAACGCTCACGTGGGCAATGACAGTGAGACCTGGAGGGGTGTGGTTGGGAGGAACGGCCCCCCTGATCTGAACCAGAGTGGTGTTCTGTTATTGGACTTCTGTGCTCATCATGGATTGTCCATAACGAACACCATGTTCAGGCATAAGGGTGTACATATGTGCTCTTGGCACCAGGACACCCTAGGTCGCAGTTCGATGATCGACTTTGTTGTCGTCTCATCTGATCTGCGGCCGCATGTCCTGGACACTCGGGTGAAGAGAGGGGCGGAGCTGTCAACTGACCACTACCTGGTGGTGAGTTGGCTCCGATGGTGGGGGAGGATGCCGGTCAGACCTGGCAGACCCAAACGTATTGTGAGGGTCTGCTGGGAACGTCTGGCAGAGTCTCCCGTAAGACGGAGCTTTAACTCCCACCTCCGGGAGAGCTTTGAACACGTTCCGAGGGAGGCGGGGGACATTGAGTCCGAGTGGGCCATGTTCCGCGCCTCTATTGTCGAGGTAGCTTATCAGAGTTGTGGCCGCAAGGTTGTTGGTGCCTGTCGTGGTGGCAACCCTCGAACCCGGTGGTGGACACCGGCGGTGAGGGATGCTGTCAGGCTGAAGAAGGAGTCCTATTGGGCCTTTTTGGCCTGTGGGACCCCGGAAGCAGCAGATAGGTACCGACAGTCCAAGCGGCATGCGGCTCGGGTGGTTGCTGAGGCAAAAACTCGGGCGTGGGAGGAGTTCGGAGAGGCCATGGAGAATGACTTCCGTACGGCTTCGAGGCGATTCTGGTCCACCATCCGGCGTCTCAGGGGGGGAAAGCGGTACGCGACCAACACCATTTATGGTGGGGATGGCGTGCTGCTGACCTCAACTCGGGATGTTGTGAGTCGGTGGGCGGAATACTTCGAAGACCTCCTCAATCCTACTGGCACGTCTTCCACTGAGGAAGCGGAGCCTGGGGACTTTGGGTCGGGCTCTCCAATCTCTGGTGCTGAGGTCACCGAGGTGGTTAAAAAGCTCCGCGGTGGCAAGGCTCCGGGGGTGGATGAGATTCGCCCTGAGTTCCTTAGGGCTCTGGATGTTGTAGGGTTGTGTTGGCTTACGCGACTCTGCAATATCGCGTGGACATCGGGGGCAGTTCCCTTGGATTGGCAGACTGGGGTGGTGGTTCCCCTATTCAAAAAGGGGGACCGTAGGGTGTGTTCCAACTATAGGGGGATCACACTCTTAAGCCTCCCTGGTAAGGTCTATTCAGGGGTTCTGGAGAGGAGGGTCCGTCGGATAGTCGAACCTCGGATTCAGGAGGAGCAGTGTGGTTTTCGTGCTGGTCGTGGAACACTGGACCAGCTCTACACCCTCAACAGGGTCCTGGAGGGTGCGTGGGAGTTTGCCCAACCAGTTTACATGTGCTTTGTGGACTTGGAAAAGGCATTCGACCGCGTCCCTCGGGGGGTTCTGTGGGGGGTACTCCGGGAGTATGGGGTACCAGGCCCTTTGATATGGGCTGTTAGGTCCCTGTACGACCGGTGTCAGAGCTTGGTCCGCATTGCCGGCAGTAAGTCAGGCTCGTTTCCAGTGAGAGTTGGACTCCGCCAAGGTTGCCCTTTGTCACCGATTCTGTTCATAACTTTTATGGACAGAATTTCTAGGCGCAGCCAAGGTGTTGAGAGGATCCGTTTTGGTGGCCTTACCCCAAAATTACACTACATACGGTCCGCTCCGCAGGTCGCAGCTGAGCGTCTCAAACTCCAATTTCCACTTCCTCCGCTCAGCTCAGGTCCGCCTGCATGCGCCGCTCCTAGACGCATGCGCGGGATTTGCGGGATCGCGCGATAAATCAAGTGATAAATAATGAAGTCAGAACAAAACAATTCATTCGGTGGAAGAAGGAGAACAACAGTAGAGACTGCTGCCTTGATCTTCTCTCGTAAATGAGCGACAGGACATGGTTTGAGCAACAGGAAGTGATGTATTACATTTCAGAATAAAATACTTTATTTATTTATTTATTTATTGTATTGCGTTTGTAGGCGTAGTCATAAATGACAGGCAGCCGAGTGTGATGCGGCCGGGAGGAGGATCAGTTCCTCCAAATCCGAGGCCATGGTCTTGAGCCGGAAAAGAGTAGCGTGCCCTCTCCGGGTCGGGGAGGAGGTCCTGCCCCAAGTGGAGGAGTTTAAAGGACAACACCCACCATGACACTAACAATTCACCATATTGTACAATTACAGTAATTTATTATTAGGTCTATTTTCATTTTTGCATTTGGGCCAGGCGAGGGTTAAAAAAAAAAAAAAAAAACCACTCCCGAATGAATCCGGAAACCTGGCCGAATAGTCCCGAAGGGTCATGCCTTTTGTTACATGATCTCCACCCAGAAGGCAGAAGGTAGGAGTGAGTTTCCATGGAGGTTTATGAGAGAGAGTGGTAGTTAAAACGGCATATTTCCTGCATATTTCCTTGTGCATTTGTGTGTAGTATATGGACCAGCGCTCTGATTTTATTTATTATTTATTTTATAACACCGCTGCGGACCTTTTGCTGCTCTCAGTCATTCTGCCCCTGAGGAGCGAGCCGCGAGCCGCGCGCGTCTCTGGCTCCTCGTTCTGCTGGTCACCTTTGAAGTTCCTCGTGCCGGTGTAATTTGCTCCCTCGAGTGTATGCACTGTATTTGCTCTCGTCAGCCTTGATACGGGGTCGGGAAGCACGCGCGCGGGCAGAGCTCAGCTGCGAGGCTGGCTCTGGCTGCCTTTTTGATCACGGGGGGGAGAGAATAAAAAGTCGATGCGGAAATGAATGAATTTGTCGCGATCAAACGAATTAAACTAGTATGTCTAAGTGGATGCTCG
>JBBPBX010008811.1:15707-28331 GCA_038048925.1 Garcialebias charrua
TATCTTTTGATTTATTTTTCATTGAAATTTAATTATTTGTTAGTTTATTTTTGGAACTGTTAAATTGAATTATTTGGTGGATTTTTGAACACCTTTGTCCTTATTTAAGTCTGGACCCTCACAATTCTATTTATGTTATGAACTTGTATTACTAAAATAATAACAGAATATGATAGAAGTTGTCTAACAATTGAAAAGTGGAAGCAGAACACTCCCATTCTCTTTTCACACTGATGCCTCAAACAAGGTGAAGATGAACCATGTTTTATTAATGATAGTTTTATACAAATGGATACACCTGATATATACAAATAAAAACATGAACAAACTTACTTTACAGTATACAAACATAATTATGCATACTTCTACACATGCTTAAAATTTTTTTATGGCGCCCCCCCATAAAAAAATATCACCAGCCGCCACTGCATGTAAATATGTTGTGATGTAATTTAGTGATTTTGTTAATTAAATGGTTCAGTTCTGCTGTAACAACATAAGTTAATGTTTCATTTGTCTTTTACATCTCACCACCTAGTCACAGATTTATTGAATATTAAACTGAAAAGAGAGAACTCGTATAATTTGATGATAATTTTGTGTCAGATAAAATCTGCTCAAATTTACATCTAAGTATAGGTAAATCAGTAAACTGACTAAGTGCCTATATTATTACACAAGTTCCTCTTGTAAATGAGTCCTCGTGGCTCAATGAGGCTAGCTGGTTGAATGAATTACAAACTGGCAATAAATGTAGCTAATTCTTTTCATTCTGCATCCAGTCTGTAATGTGGTAGATTAAAGAAATATGAAATAATACACACAGACACAAACACACAAATACACCACAAAACACAAAAATACTCTCATTTTTGTTCATCGCCTTTCCTTCAGCCTTGTAAATGCCATAGTCTAGCCATATTTTTTACCATTGTTTCCCTGTACACTGGCAAAACTCTAAAAAAAAAAGTCCAACAAATGTTTAGAGGGTAATTGCTCCCCGGGCGCTTACATAGCTGCCCACTGCTCCACCTGGGTGCATCTCAGTGTGAAGGGTTAAATGCAACTGACTAATTCCTCCATTGTATAGAAACATACAATGAAGACAACACAAATAGCACTTTTTAAAAATAATGTAATTTCCCATACACTTAACAAAGCTTAGACATGTAAGCATAAAAACACAGAATTACAGCAAATATAAATAATAAATTACCCAGATGCTAATTATTACTACACATTTTACAAAAAAATAAATAGGTCTCATGTGGGCTTTATTTGTGAAGCTCTGTGTCTTTGTAGCGGCCAAGTTATTGAGCCGTTATAAGGATGTGAATATATGATGGGACCATAATGATTCTGATTTGACTGAACAGCTTTCATTTCAGATGAAAATGAGCTTCTCGGTGGATGTCACCCAGGAGCATCTAAATCAATGATTGATCCTAGTTTTTGTTTTCTGTGTTGGCGGTAAAAAGCCACTGTTAGTATGTTTAATGTGAAAGCTTTCACATGAATAATGCATTGTGCACTTTGGGGCGCGCAGAATAATTTCAGCAAACTCACAGCATCCCTCACTCTTTCTGAAAGTGGTCTGATTAAAGGACACAGAGCTCTGCATCTCTGTCACATAAAACAAACAAATGGATCAGTAATCTAAATGGAATCAACAGTATGTGACTGTTCTTTTGTGCACATCAAGAGGGATGGGGCACTTCTAAGGGAGGCTTGTTGTCAGGGCAACACTCGGCTGTTGTGGGGTTCTCGTAGCCCAGAAGCCTGGAGAGGTGAAGGACCACCAACTGAAGGATTGATCAAATAACTCAGTCCCGACGCTCACTTAGACTGTCTTAGTGGAGGTCTTAAGTGTGTTTAGGGTCCTCCACTGTGTGCTGCATGAGACCATTAGGAGGTCACTGCACCACTGTCTGCTTTGTAAGGATATGAAGTGGCCTCTGTCTTGTTGTCGGAAACTTTATTTCTGATAACTAATCAAACAAGTCGATGGCTGAAAAGTGGTGACCTTCTTCTTCTTGTGAAACTGCATTGATACGCATCGCAGACATATTATAACTGAACATGCTTTTCCATCCATGTTGGGTTTCTTTCTACTATTAAGCTCGTTTTATTTCCTATATTACACTCGCTGCCAAAAAGAAGGTTTAAACGCCCAGAAGCAAGGGTGAGATTTGGACATAATTATGTACACATGCAGACTAACAATGGGTATGTAAATTATTTGATTTGCAAGGAGCTAGCATGCCTGGAACCATCACCAGAAGGCATAAGTGTTGGCATCAACGGAGCAATACTGTTCTTTATAACCATATACTGTACAAGGTAAACCAACAGATATTAGTGCTGGGGTTCTGCTACAGTGTGTAGATTATCTAACCAGACTGGTTTCACTACATTTTTCCAATTGCTGTAATATTACTAGGTGTGTGCTTTAAATATATTTTGCATTTCTTGATTTTGTGGCAGCACACTGACTCAGTTAGTAGAGCTGTTGCTGCTCAGCGAGAAGTTCACCAGAATGAATCCTGGGGGACCTTTTTGTGTGGAGTTTGCATGTTCTCTCCGTGAATGTGTGAGTTTTCTCCAGGTACGCCAGTCTTGTTTGTCTCTATGTGTCCCTGTGATGGACTGGAGACCTGTCCAGGATGTTCCTCGGCTCACACACAGTGATAGATGAATATGGGCATGAGTGACCCCCCACTACCCAAAAAGGATAAAGCAGGTAAAGATGATGGCTGGCTGGACGGACTGCTGGATGGATGGCTGGATGGATGGATGGATGGATGGATGGACAATTTTGTGATTTGTAACTTTTGACTTTGTCTTCTTTGCACTGCTAACAGATTAAAGGTTCAGTATGTAATTTCTGGAACACGCTTGAACTTAGGAAAATTTTGAACAGAGACACGTTTCTGGTCCCTCCCCCTCAGAGCCATATATGGCTCTGTTACCCCTTGCTCTGCTGAAATTCAAATTCAAGCTCTGTTTTTATTGGCTGATTCAAATTCAAGCTCTGTTTTTATTGGCTGGTTACAAACTCTGTTTTTATTGGCTGGTTAACGGCGGGTCACTGTGGCTTTTTAGAAATGCTTTTAGAGAAGCAAGGGGACAATAGTTTTTTTCAGAGATTACTTGTCTAAAATCAGTATGTCAGGAGGTAGTGACAGAGTGAAGAAATATGTTAAAAAATATTGTTAGAAAAGTTACATACAGCTCCTTTAAGGCCCTGTACACACGTAGCCTGGTGTTTGAAAAACGAATATTTGCGCAACAAAAAAAAAATCTCTGTCCATACATGTTCGAATATTTAAAATGTTTGTCTACATGTCCCGTTTTTTTCACGACAGGGCGTTGTAATGAATATGCTGAACCCATAGGTGGCAGTATAGTGCTGTCACAACCCTCCAACTTCAGCCGCGACTTCCTGTTATTTATTTATTTTCTTTAGTTTGTGTGGACAGACCGCAAGGTTGGACTACTATTAAATACCGTGTTGGAGTACAAAATTAAGAAAACGCAGGAAGATGTCGACTGGGAATCATGTCAGAGCAGGTATGTTGACTTTTTAGCACTTTTTTTAGAGCATTATGTGACTGTCAGCGCCGCAGCAGCTGGAGGAGGTGGAGCAGAAACCTCCGGTTCTGAAAGTCCACACACAGACTCGAACACGGAGAGTTCTCAAATCTCCACTTTGGTCGGAGTTTTGTTATTATTCGTTTATAGTTGCATCAACCGGAGTTCACGTGTGGATGAAAGGCCAAACCGCATGATAAACTGTTCGGTTTTACTGATAAACGGCTACGTTTGTACAGGGCCTAAAGCAGCCACTTTGAAAGTTATCAGCAAATTAAATGGGTGTTATTAGTTGTTTTCATCCCCATATTGCCTTCAGACTGTCCCTCCTGTACCTCCTAGTAGTAGGGTTAAAGGTACATTCTAAAAAAGCTAAGTCTGGTCCTCAATGTCCAGAGGACCAGACTTAGCTTTTTTAGATTTTCCTACCTGGATTATTGAGCATTCATCAGGGTATTAAAGGTACATTGTTATTGCTGATAATATGCAGCTTTGGCAGCATCTAAACCACAAGTCTTGTTTTTTTTTGTTAGCTTTACTTAAAACCTTTATTTACAATTTACCTACTACTTTTAATCTGGATATCAAAGATTTACTTCAAATGAATTCCAGATTTAAGAGTCAAAATTATTTAATTTGGTAAAGAACTTACAAGTTGAGAAGATATGACCTAACCCTAATCTTCTGTGATAACAACCTACTGAGCCTGCTAGTAGGTATACGAGGGACAATCTGAAGGCATCTTATGGGGATGATAACAACTAATAATGGCCATGTTATGGGCTGATAACATTTGAAGCAGGTGGATTAAATTGTGCTTTTGTGAAATATATAAATAAACACACACATTATAAATGGTCAGTTTGTGTGAGACATCCGCATAGAAGCATCAATAGCTCAAATGGTTGGGCTGTCATTTTACTACTTGTTCACTGCAAACATTTAAAAGAGGTGAAAAAAAGTGAAATATATTTCATAAACTTGTTACAAATACCTAAGTTATGTCACAAAAATGCCTCTGCAATGCAGTGACTGACTTGTGGAGGGGAGGGAGGGGGTGTTCACACTGGTTTTCCCTGTTCATTAGCTTATCTTCATCATTGTCACTCATTCCGTTCCTGTGGATGTTTTGTCTGGTTTATCAGCTCTTCCTCTGTTCTCTATTTTGATTTCATGCCTCTGCATTTTCCTGATGACTTTTAAGTTATTGTACTCCCTGTTTGTGCAACGCTATCTACTTTTTTGATTTAGATTTTATTTAAAAAATATATTCTTTTCTACTTTTCCCTCATGAGCCTTGACAGTTTGTATCTTCCTAATAAGACTCATCTTTTTTAATATCCATAACGTAACTTTTGACATCATTCAGCCAACACTTGATGCACAAATTGCACTGGGATGTGAATTAAATAGATCAATATATTTGTAATTTTCTTAATGAATATAAAAATAGTGAAATTTGCATTTTTTTTTCCTACAGCACATATATGCATGTGTAGTTGTACATTTGTGAGAGCACAAATCCTCACAGTGCATGTGTTAAATGCAGAAGCACATGTCAAACGTTGTTCCTGCTCTGCACTGCTCCTTACATGAGACTCTTCTTGTTTTCTTCCCATTTGCTTCGGCTGTGTTCTTATTCTCCTCTTTATCTTTCTTAAGGTCTTCTGGGACTCAGGCCAGCACAGAACAATTGTAAATCCATCTCTTGTATACATTTACATTTACATAAGCCATTATCATTTTCTGCAGTGTGGGTGGATGCAATCTTGGGTTAAATCACGCGGTTTTAGAGATGGAGAGGCAGAGATGAAGAAGCATACATGTAGCAGCTCAGTGTGAGAATAAAAGAGTGATTTGTAATTCTCTTTTGAATCGTGCATTGTTGTGTGTCAACAATCTTACTATTTATGGGGAAGAAAAACAAAGAATCGTAAAAAAAAGAGAGGAAATATCTGCACAGAAACACATAAAATTGGTTCAGTTTGAGGCTGGTGGATAAATAATTTAAGATTTCTGACGTTTTGTGTCTGTTCTTTGTGTCTGTCATTTTAATTGATATGAAAACCTTGTAATAAATCTTCAGTTTTGATGTTTATTAATCAGAAATTCTTATACAGAATTCAGTTTTTGTTTATTTCATTACATGCATTATAAATGACTCAAAAATATTTTGTTTTGGGTGTGCCACCATGTGAAAATATACAATACATTCATTTCTGCAACACATTCCAAAGAAAAAACTGGGATAAAGATAACTTCAGAGTTTGTAATAGCTCTTTAGAAGGATAGAAGTTGTGGCAACAAGTCATTATGATTTAGTATAAAAGTAAAACCTATGAAATGCTTTATGCTTGAGAAGCAAATGTGCAAGAAAAATCATTGCAACATTTAAGGTAAGCTTTCTTAGGAAGAGATTGAAATTTTTGTGAAAATCAAATATTTCAAAGACTGTTGACTTTAAAAAAAAAAAGAAGTTATTTAGACAAAAAAATGTGTAGAAAATTCATTGCAACATGTTCTCTGTGAAACACTATGTCGCAAAAGTTCATCCCAAAGATCCAGTCCCCCGGCACAAACAGAGTAATATTGTTTTTGCTGTTTAGTATCAGGGGGATGATCAGTCTTATATCTGGGAAACTAAACAACCACTGGCCAAAAGGATGGCCCAGCACAGAAGATCAACATCATCAGGTCAGGACTCTGCAGTCTACACTCATCTCCAGGCCAGCAGTCACTCTTTCAGGGATGAAGATCAGAGTCAGAGTCAGAGTCAGAGAGTCTTTATTGTCATTTGCACCGCATGTGGTACATGTGATGAAAACGAGATTATGTACACGGGGTCCCAGTTACATCCAACAACAAATGCAAGAGAAAAACAGTAATAACATCTAGAATTAACTAAGAAAAACATCAACTAGTAATACACTAAGCCCTAATGTAGTGGAAAAACATCATTATAAACAGCAGCACGAACATGAGTCTGTATGAGCAGATGGTCACAGATGAACACAGCAACAAGAAAACAGATCAGCATCAGCATGATGTGATATTTTGCAGTGTTTATTTTTATTTTATTTTTATTTATTCATGAGTCTAACAGCCTCAGGGTAGAAGCTGTTCCTCAGTCTAGTGGTTCTACATTTGATGCTCCTCAGCCTCCGTCCTGAGGGGAGTGGGGCAAAGAGTGAGTGTGCTGGGTGAGAATAAGTGAAGATGTTCACATCCTTGAGTTGATAGAGAAGAACAATGGTTTGAGAGAGGAGTAAAGGAGGCCATCTTTGTGAAGAGAAACTGTCTATCATTAAACAGGGATGGAGGCCTCCGGGTTCAACTGTCCCCCTCTTACAATGCTGTTATTGCTAGTATCACTCAGCCTCCTGTGAATAGCAAGTGGCCATCAGAGCATTGGTTATTAGGCTGATGGTCCTCCTTTATCAACAACTAGTTCTGGATGTCACCAGCAAACTGGTTGATCCACTATGAGAAGGTGTTGTTTATAAGACTGGGTTTTTTTGCAGCTCCTCAGACTGACAAGACTTTTGGATAAAAGACGAAACGTTTCAACAAAGAAGAATCCATTCAGAAGACCTGACTCAACCTTGTTAGATTGCAAAATAGGCCAAGTAATGTCGATCAGAATAACTAGGTGATATTAATGTAATGCAAAATAAACATTCATTCAATTGACAATATTTATTAGTGTTTTATATTTGAGAGATGGCAGAAATGTTAAATGTTTCCAGCACNGCACTAAATGCACTATTACAGAATGTTCGTATTGATTTTTTGTTATTTAATACTGTTTTAAGTTATTAAGCAGGACAGAGGTCTGTTTAAGAAAGATACATAATTCTGTTTTAAGTTATTAAGCAGGACAGAGGTCTGTTTAAGAAAGATACATAATTTTCAAAAGATATGTTTGTTTCTGGCAATTCTATTTGCACTAAAAATAAATGGTTAATTGTGTAATAATTTGTTTATACATATTTTTATAATTCAAAAACACGTATCCGTATCACGTAACACTTTGTTGTTGCTTTTTCTTACGCTACTTTTACTTTTATACTTTTAAGTAGTTTTTGAAACCAGTACTTTTTTACTTTTACTTGAGTAAAAAGCTAGAGTTGATACTTCTACTTCTACAGAAGTAATTTTAAATCCCAGTATCTATACTTCTACTTGAGTAATGAATGTGAATACTTTTGACACCACTGCTCTTATACTCAACATCTTGCTTAGGAGATTATCTTCAGATGTGGAAGCTGTTGGCGCCATCTGGTGTCTTCAAAGCAGCAGGACAAACTGGAACTCCCACAACATTTGATTGCAATGTTCCTTTGTGAATAAACGAGCTTTGTGGAATATAGTACAAGACCATCCAAAAATACAAAATGTTAAATAACTCACGGAAAATCTGAACTGTGTCGGTTCAGAGTAGTTCTGTTTGAATTCGTTTTCACACTCTGCTGTTCAGTGGCTTAGAAGAAATCTGGAATTTCCATAGATAAAAGGTCACGTCCAGCCAGCAGAACTGATGAGCGCCGCAACAACGTTTGATATGCAGTTAAAATGTAAAACCAGCCGCTGACTCAAAGATTCAAGCTGATATAAGTTATCTGATATCCAGGATCAGAACCATAACAATTTGACTCTGATATATTCAGGAATGGACTTCACACGGTCGCTCCTTAAAGGTGCCAGCGCTGCCTTTTCAGGTCTTCTGAGAATGTCTCATCTTCTGTTGTGAGGCTCCTTCGGTTTCTCTCGTGTTGTCTCACCCCCCACTGCTTTCCTTTTTTTTTTTTGCTTTTCATCCCCATTTCCTAACGGTGCATGGATGCTTTGTTCTCCCTAAGCTCATTATAAGGGCCCGAGCGGAAGAATGGGATAGGAAAGTTGAAGGTATTAGCACACTGGAGCACAGCTTCTCATCCATGATACGCCCAGATAATTACGCTGCTCGGCTAGTGTCGCCATCCTCCCCCCTTCTCCTTACCCAAGAACAGATTAAACTCATGGGAGTGACCTGCCCTAGATTTTATGCTACATTGAACTTTGAACAAATTAGAGGAGGGCCATCCTCGGACGGCTAATTGCAAGAAGCATACGGTATATTAGCTCATCACCAAGATTAAATCACACGTTTCCAGCGAAGATTGATTGACATCTTTTAAATGGTACTATGAGGTTTTGGGGTGAGAGTTGCAAACTTATATCACTGCAGATGAGGTTCTACAAACTTGTCAAAACCTAATCAAAACCATACGGTACTTTAAAACAAAGAAATAAAGTGTACCTATCACACTGTCATCAGGCACCCTCGCCATTCAACAAAACGAGAAACAACTTAATCTCGAGTTTAAAGTCGCTCGTGATTATCTCCACTTTAGCTAATTGTTTTACAAAAAATAGGATCTCGAAAAGATACTGTTAACAAAATGAGTCAACGAACAATTATTACTTTCTTGGGAATGGCAGATGGAAGCAGAATCAAAGTGGAAAAAACTGCTAGAGCTCAGCAGAATTTGTAACTAGGAAAAAAACAACAACAATGCAAATATGCCAGACAAAAAAAAGAAAGAAAGAGCCTCTCTTTCAAGTCTTTTTGTAGTGCTAAACAAAAACGAGAGCAGTTTGTTCTCGGAGTTTATCAAGTGTTTTAAATACTTTTTAAAATTAACTGTGAGAGGAACAAAACAAAAACAAATTTAAGGGATAGTTACGATCTTTGAAGTGTGGAAAGGTTATGAACAATTAATATCTTACCTGTTCCAGATGGTCTTTGAATGAACTCAGTTTGGATAAAAGAGTTGCATTTTCTATTGACGGACAAGGTAACGGCTAATCAGAGCTGACCAAAGACTGAAGGAGATTGCTGAAGTCTTCTGTGACTGTGATTTATATACATAGCAACATTTCAATATTTAAATAAATGCACAAAAAACATGTTCAGTGTCACTGTGTTGGTATGCATCTACAATATGGCGTCTTTTGTTTACATCTGGAACTGTGCATGCGATCCCATGTAGGTACTGAATAATCTTGATTAGTTTGAGATGCCAGAAATGCACTTTGTTCTTGACCCCACTCCATCTGGTCAGAATGAAACTATTTCTTCAAACATCTGTCTACAACAGGTAAGGTATTACAGTAATTGTTTATAACCTTTCTGGATAACATGAATAAAAACAAAATCTGAACTATCCCCTTTAAATGACTATATTCCAGGTCTTGCTTTGAGTCAGTGGATAAAAGAGATAAATAAAGTTCACAGACACCAGATAACATCGATTACCACCCTGCGTGAGGCGCATTGGCAGAGCTATCAATAGCAAAAGCAAAGGCCTCACCTCATTGAGCGCTCCGTGACCCTTCTGAAACATCCACACTTATCAGTCTCACAGTTTTTGAGCCTGAACTCTTTTTTTTTTTTTTGTAAAACACAAAGCTGATACTCAAAAGACGCTGCCATTCACATTGGCCTTTAAACGGCCTTTAACTCCTTTTTTCTTATTTCCTTTAGAGGGCCATCAGAAATAAACTCTGTTAAGTTATGACAGCATGACCTGTGTGATTGTGTGTGTTTGTCCTTCGGGGAGGCTTCTCAAATTTTTTACAAGCATCGGACGAGGCAAGGTTGACTCTCTAAAGTGGAAGTGAGAGACATGACAAGCCAGAGGATGAAGATCCCCAGCAAATAAACCTGACATTTCTCCGCCACACATTCCACTATCGCACCAATAACAATTAGCTCAGTGATTGTTTGGCTAATTACTGCATGATTAAATATCTGGTGCTGTGCCAACGAAGCAATCTCCTCTCCAGCTTGTACATGTTTACCTCTAGCAGTGCAAATGTCAAAAGGAGCCATGGTGTTGGTTTAAGGCAAAGCATGCAGGTAAATTTTCATCCGAGTCAACACAGATAAAGCCTCTACACGTGCGCCCACAAACACGGCATTCTCCACGCTCCCTCCCTGACCTCAATTTGTAACCACTGCTGTGATTCTTCTTCGCCCGGAGGCCGCTGCTTATCAACGTTTCCTGAACCTAAAGGGAGATAGCTCGAGTGGATACGAGAACGCCAGAGGAAGGGCCCTTCACATGCAAATTCCATCAGCGGTTGCAAAGGAAGCCTCCTGGCGTGACACCATAGGGGTGTACTAAAGTATGAAGTGAGATTAATGAGTTAGCAGAAGTATGACGAGTCTAGAGCTAGAGTTTTCAAGGTCACAGAGGTAGATCTTTTTTAATGCTGGCTGGATCCCCATGGTAAATGCTGCCGCTTACCTAACATGTTCTCAATGAGATGTTGCTAATTATAAATTGCCTAAAAACCAACAGATGTGGTTAAAAACACTCATCTACAGACAGTACAGTAGTCCCTCGTTACTTTGCGGTTCAACTTTCACAGACTCACTCTTTCGTGGATTTTCAAAGTAAGATTGGACATGACACACAATTGGCTGATTGATGGATGGGCCGCAAGATCGGCATGGATTTTTTAATTTAAAATAAATTATTTTAATTTATTTAGCACCTGCTGCACCTGTGTGCAGCCCACAGGTGCAGCAGGGAGAAGCTCCTTCCTGCAGCAGAGAAGTAGGCATGGCCGAGAGCGCTGGCAGGAGGCAGAGAGAGCAGAGATGATAACATGCTGTGCCCTTTAAGAGCATTTAGAGTTTAGAAACATTGCAAGATAGATATATATATATATCAGTGGTGTACCGTCCAGGCCTGCAAGGCCTTCAGAGAAGGCCTTAAAACTATTTAAAATTAAAATTAAAAATATATATATATTTTTTTAAATTATATTTCGTCCATGAATACGTATTAAATAATTCCAAATGGTCTGGCCGCTTCCTTTCATTGCTACCCCCCTGTTTGCTCTGCTTCCAGAGTGTATTTTCATATTTAAGTGTTTATCCAATCACATTTTAGCCACTACTTGTTGCTAGGTAGATTTGAAGCCTTCTCTCGCAGCTCTTGTACCCCTGAACCGCTTCACCAAGCTGTTGCTTCAACCAATCAGATTTTGAGTTGGCGAGACCTGATGCTATGCGCATCACCAGGAGCTCACCGCAACACGGAAACAACTGCGTATTTACACACTTTGATTGGATAGTCAACGTGTGACGTCACGCCCGCGGCGCGGAAGCTGATAGTCGGTTCGGGCTGCCCACTAAAATAAGCTTTTTCGCTTTTTTTTTTTTAGAATCTAAGTAGGTTTTTAAAGGTTTTGAAATGGTCCAAAATTGCTGTGTTATTGGATGTAACGTCCGGTCACTCGACCTGAAAGTTAAAAAGATAGAAAACTGACTTTCTGTTTCCTGTTTGCTGCTGACACGAAGCAGCAGCTCATGTGTCGGACAGGAGATGAATGCAGCGGTGACACGTCTTGATACAACTTTCTGCATGCCCAAAAATAACTGCTAGTTTGTTCCAGACACTGGTGAGTTTTGTTACATTATTTATAGATGATTATTGTTTGAATTGATTGAATTGATTTTGTTTTAAGAAGGAGCAAATATATTTTTTTCATTATATCTTGTTTTTTCCCTTTCATATGTCTGTAAATTGTCTTTGTGTTTTAAAAAACCTCACAATTTCAAAGGTTCAACAATTTTTTTTATTTTTTATTTTATTTTATTTATTCATTTTATAATTTTATAATACATTAATGTGTCCTGTTCAGCATTTTGCCATATTTTTATTGTCTCACACAAAACTCTGTCTAATATCAGCCAAGCTCATAACAGAAGCTGTGACCTCAAATTATTACCCGGGGATATTAAATATTTATTATCAATTATCAATATTATTATTTCAATTATTAATATAATATTAAAGACAGTGTAATAACAAATAATCAGGATTTTTGGTGAGTAAAATGTTGCTATATTCCTAAATAATATTGCAGTTTTATCAGGTTATTTTTTATGTGTGTCGCAGCTGTACCTGCAGTAGAAGTTTTATAGCCATAAAATAGTTATTGAGGCTTGGATTGATTCAGACGGAGCACTACTTTATA
>JBBPBX010008812.1:0-29079 GCA_038048925.1 Garcialebias charrua
TAAGTCGGAAACACACGAGCCGCCACTTAGTACACGTACATGTACGGTACTGTACAGTTACAATGTTACCAAGCACTTCGCCTATCCTAACATAGTACCCTACATAATTATCAAAAAACACATATAGTACATTTGGAACCTTAATAAAAAGTTAATTTCTTACTTTGAGCTGGTCAAGCCTGTCTCCGTGTTTTAGCATGTTAGCTCGTTACACGTTCGTGCTCTGCAGCTTCGTGCTGCTTCACGCGGTCCAAACTGTTTACAGGAAGGCCTGTTAGCATGTTAACTCCATACATTTGGAGCCAGAAAAAGAGTTAATAACTTACTGAGAGCCGTTTCTCCATGGTGTCCATCCAAAAAGCTGCACGCGTTAGCATGTTAGCCCCTCCAATAGCAGCGCCCGTTAGCATGTTAGCCCCTCCAAAAGGCTTCCGCAACTGTTTCTCCATGTTTTAGCATGTTAGCTTGGTGTCCATCCAACATCTGAGGCAGCCAGGTGGACATCGAGGCGAGCTCCCGGACGTAGCAGGCCTCTCCGCCGCCCGTCGGCTCTGTGTCCCCGGTGGGTCCGGCGTTAGCAAGTTAGCCCCTCCAATAGCAGCGCCCGTTAGCATGTTAGCCCCTCCAAAAGGCTTCCGCAACTGTTTCTCCATGTTTTAGCATGTTAGCTTGGTGTCCATCCAACATCTGAGGCAGCCAGGTGGACATTGAGGCGAGCTCCCGGACGTAGCAGGCCTCTCCGCCGCCCGTCGGCTCTGTGTCCCCGGTGGGTCCGGCGTTAGCAAGTTAGCCCCTCCAATAGCTGCGCCCGTTAGCATGTTAGCCCCTCCAAAAGGCTGCCGCAGCTGTTTCTCCACGTTTTAGCATGTTAGCTCGGTGCGGTGGAGCGATCGGCGGCTGCTGCTCCGGGCCTGAGACGTCCACAGAGTTCACCGAACGTTTCCAGCTCATTTATCCGTATGAGGCAACCTCTGATCGGACACACGGTCCATCCAAAGCCGGTTGTCGAGGCCGGAGCTAACCGAAACTGACGGGCACTGCCGAAAACTGACGGACACTGCCGAAAACTGACGGACACTGTCGGAAACTGCCGAAAACTGAGGGACACTGCAGAAAACTGACGGACACTGTCGGAAACTGCCGAAAACTGAGGGACACTGCCGAAAACTGACGGACACTGTCGGAAACTGACGGACACTGCCGAAAACTGACGGACACTACAGAAAACTGCCAGACTGCCGGATTTGCTTCGTCTGAGAGTGACAACATTGGAGGAAATGAAGAAGTGCTCTGTGCTTTGCCTCACGGAAACGTGGATTTCTAAGGAAACACCAGACTCTGTGTATGAACTGGATGACAGACTCTTTTTCAGAGCGGATCGTTGCACAGAGACTACGGGGAAAACACGAGGCGGCTGTGTCTGTGTGTACGTGAGTACGGATTGGTGCTCAAACTGTACTGTTATTAAAAGCCTTTGCACAACTGCTGTGGAGCTGATCACAGTGAGGTGTCACCCCCATTATCTACCCCTCGACTATTCAGTGATCCTTATCACAGTTATCTACATCGCCCCAGATGCTAATGCTAATGTCGCCCTAGAAGAAATTCATGACTTACTCAGCTCGCTGCAGTGTAAATACCCAGAGGGGCTCTCCATTGTTTTAGGTGACTTCAACCACGTGAATTTAAAGGACTCTCTCCCAACCTTCAATCAACACGTATCCATAGCAACACGAGGGAGTAACACCCTCGATCACGTCTACACAAATGTAAGAGGCGCGTACACAGCGAAGCCATGCCCACCGCTCGGGGGTTCTGATCATTTATCACTCCTCATGGTCCCAGCATAACTCCTCCCACTAAGACGTTGTAAACCAGAACAAAAGAAAGTAAAAATGTGGCTCCAGGACAGCACCCCCATGCTGAGAGACTGCTTTGAAAAAACTGACTGGTCTGTCTTCAGGGAGGTAGCTACTGATGGAAGCTCAGTGAATCTGAAACTTTATGTATCCTCAGTTCTGGGTTATATTAGCACATGCTCTGAAAATGTATCCATAAAAAAATATGTTAAATCTTACCCCAACACAAAACCCTGGTTAAACGCAGAGGTTCGCACCCTGCTGGCAGCCAGGAACACTGCCTTCAAGTCTGGAGACTCAGAGGAGCTGAGAAAGACCAGGAAAGAGCTGGTTGCTGGCATTAAGAGGGCAAAGGCCACATATGCACAGAGGATCGAGGGACAGTTCACCTCACAAGACCCACGGAGCATGTGGAAGGGCATCAAATGCATAACTGATTATAAAAGCAGGAGCAAACAGTGCCCCAAAGACCCATCTCTGCCTGATGCCCTCAACAAGTTTTATGCACGGTTTGAAGACCCAAATAGACCACCCAGCACCAGACTCACCTCATCACCAGAGGAAGAGCATCTCAGCGTGACCACAACAGAAGTGAGGAGTAGTCTCAGAAGGATCAACCCTCATAAAGCAACTGGACCGGACAACATCCCCGGGAAAGTTCTGAAGGAATGTGCGGACCAGCTCTGTGAGGTGCTGGCTGACATCTTCAACACCTCACTTGCTCTGGAAACAGTCCCCACCTGCCTGAAGACCGCCACCATCATCCCAGTCCCAAAAAGCTCCACAGTGACTGGTCTGAACGACTATCGGCCGGTGGCCCTCACCCCGATAGTTGCAAAATGCTTCGAAAAACTGGTCATGACCCACATCAAAACAACCGTCAACATCAACGAGGACCCTCATCAGTATGCTTACCGTGAGAACCGATCAACAGAGGACGCCATCTCGTCCGTGGTCCACACTGCTCTCACCCACCTGGATCAGAAGGACTCCTACGTCCGTCTGCTCTTTGTGGACTTCACATCTGCCTTCAACACCATGATCCCCCAAACTCTGATGGACAAACTATCCACACTTGGACTAAGCCCCTCTATTTGTAACTGGGTACTAGACTTCTTAACAAACAGACCACAGTCAGTGAAGATCCACAACTTCTCCTCCTCCACCATAACCCTCAGCACTGGCTCTCCTCAAGGATGTGTGCTGAGCCCCCTTCTGTTCACTCTGCTCACATATGATTGTACAGCCACACATCCAGGCTGTCATATTGTTAAGTTTGCAGATGATACAGCGGTGGTGGGATGCATCACAAACAATGATGAGTCCAGCTACAGACAGGAGGTGGAACACCTGGAGAGCTGGTGCAAAGAGAATAACCTTCACATGAATGTGAAGAAGACAAAGGAGATGATTGTGGACTTCAGAAGGAACAAACACACCCACACCCCACTGAACATAAGTGGATCTGCAGTGGAAGTGGTCTCCAGCTACAAATACTTGGGTGTACACATGAATGATAACCTCAGCTGGAGCAACAACACCACCAGCCTGATCAAGAAAGGTCATCAGAGACTCTACTTCCTCAGACGGCTGAGACGAGCTGGTCTGAGCAGCCCAGTCCTCACCTCCTTCTACAGGTGTGCAGTGGAGAGCATCCTGTGCTCCAGCATCAACGTGTGGCATGGAGGCTGCACAGTTGAAGAGAGGAAAGCTCTGCAGAGAGTGGTGAAGGCTGCACAGAAGTCTGTTGGAGTCAGTCTCCCCACCATCACAGACATTTACACCTCCAGATGCAGGAAAAGAGCCACCTGCATCATGAAAGACCTCACTCACCCAGCACACTCACTCTTTGCCCCACTCCCCTCAGGACGGAGGTTGAGGAGCATCAAATGTAGAACCACTAGACTGAGGAACAGCTTCTACCCTGAGGCTGTTAGACTCATGAATAAATAAATAATAAGAATAAACACTGCAAAATATCACATCATGCTGATGCTGATCTGTTTTCTTGTTGCTGTGTTCATCTGTGACCATCTGCTCATACAGACTCATGTTCGTGCTGCTGTTTATAATGATGTTTTTCCACTACATTAGGGCTTAGTGTATTACTAGTTGATGTTTTTCTTAGTTAATTCTAGATGTTATTACTGTTTTTCTCTTGCATTTGTTGTTGGATGTAACTGGGACCCTGTGTACATAATCTCGTTTTCATCACATGTACCACATGCGGTGCAAATGACAATAAAGACTCTCTGACTCTGACTCTGACTCTGACTCTGACTCTGACACTGTCGGAAACTGCCGAAAACTGCCGGACACTGTCGGAAAGTGATGGACACTGTCGGAAACTGCCGAAAACTGCCGGACACTGCCGAAAACTGCCGGACACTGTCGGAAACTGCCGAAAACTGCCAAAAACTGGCGGAAACTGCCGGAAACTGTCAGACACTGCCAGAAACTGCGTAAATCGGCTTAAAAATATAAAAATAATATTAATACTTTATTTATAAGGCCATTTAAAACAACCACAGCTGCAACAAAGTGCTGTACACATGAAATCAAGAACATTTAACTCCCCCCCCAAAAAACTTTTTTTAAATCAAATTAAATAAATTAAAAAATAAATTAAAAAAATCTTTTTTTCTTCTTCATTTTATATTCTTATTAAAAGATGCGTTCGTAACACAGAATCGCCGTAAGTCGAGGCCGCCGTATGTCGAGGACTACCTGTACAATATTTACAAGGTCCTAAAGAAATATAGTAAAAACAACATGGTAGAATAGAACGGTGCAAGTAGGATGAATTTGTATGAATAAGTATTTCAAGGTAGTAATACAAGCTAAAGTTCTTATACGTTGTTATACTTTTGTTCAGGTTACCATGACAACCACATTGTGATTCGTTGGTTCTGGGCAGCCGTGGAGAGATTCAACAATGAGCAAAGACTGCGCCTCCTGCAGGTGGACCCCTGTTCCGTCACATTATTTACCAAAAACAAATCCTCCCGAGTCTCAAGTTGTAATCTATGTCTGACTCTTTGGCAGTTCGTCACCGGGACGTCCAGCATCCCGTACGAGGGGTTCGCCTCGCTGCGTGGCAGCAATGGACCCCGCAGATTCTGTGTGGAGAAGTGGGGGAAGGTCACCGCCCTGCCCCGGTGAGTGATCGCAGTCTGGTGTGGAAGGGTTCAAGTGTTCACCCGCGTAGAATGTTTAGTGTACTGTGTTGTCTTTCCCATAATGCTTAGGAGTATTTTAGTGTTCCGGCCGCACCATGAGTGAGATGGACGTCTGTGATATAGACCTGCCTCTTGTGTGCTGTTAAAGTTTGTGTGTTTCTTGTTGTGAGGCTCAGTGTCTTCATTGGGTTTAACTCACACAATGTTAAGACAGCAGTCACAGAATGTTGTGTAACACACGTGCTCTCCGTTCAAGAAATTAATTCCATAGTTTGAAGCCAACGTGCATCATGGATTGGAAATATCGGCAGGTTGGATCGGAAAATCCGATACGTAAATTATGCTGGTATCGGAGGCCGATACCGATACTGGATCGGATCGGCCCCATCCCTAATAATAATAATAAAAATAGTCCTCTAGGGCAATGTGTATCGGTCATTTCCAGATAAACACGCTTGAGAGAGGTTAGATTCTTTTGTTTTGTTCTTCTGGTAAAGTTTGTTGAAAAGCTTTTTTTTCAGTGGGAATATAATACAGTGTTTAAAACATGTTAGTTAATAACATTTTGATGCTCAGCAGCTATAGTAAGTAATTGAATATAGTGAATAAAAGTTAAAGAATTCTAAAAGTTGATGTTTCTTTGCATATTTTGTTTGTGGGTTTGCAAGAGGGTCCTTGGCCAGAAGCTAATGCTGTTTGGGGGGTCATGACATGGAAACGTTTGGGAACCCCTGGTCTAGACCAGGGTCCAGAAATGATAAAGCAGCATAAACTATAAATATGAATAAGAGCATTTGCATTTTCAATTAAAACAGTGAAAATGCTGAGTACGGTATTGAACCACTTTGTTGTAATTTGCTAAAGAATCTGAAACTGAGTTGTAAAAGCTAAAGAGGCAGAATACTTGATAAAAGTAGCAAAAAACTATTTAAAAGGAGAAAAATACTAGCTAAAATGTAGATATAGCAAAAATATTTCTTAAACGAGGCAGAAGGCTAGCTAAAGATTAAAGTAGCGCAATGCCAGGTAGCGCAATGCCAGCCAAACACTAAACACAGCAAAAGGTTAGCCAAAGGCTAAAATAAACTAAAAGTAAGTGTTAGCTGCTAGCTAAAACTAACATAAAGCTTGTTTAAAATTGCACAAAATTAGTTAAAACCTAAAAGCTAAACTAACATTAACAGAATGGTAGCTAAATGTAGCAAAATGCTAGCTAAAAGCTAATCTTATCATACCGGTAGCTTCAAGCTAAAACTTAGCTTAGCGTGAAGCTTGAAAACTTGTCTTGAATAAAAGTAACACAAAACAGTCTCTAACAGCTAAACACTATCTACAACGAGCAACGCTGTAGCTAATGTGGCTAAAGTGAACAAAACGGTAGGTAACGTCTAGAACTAGCTGTACAGTAGCTAAATGCAAGAGTTGGCTCAAGACTAAAAGTTAATTTTAACAAAACCGTAATTATTACAAGCTGAAGTTTGTAAAGCAGTGGTTAAAAGCTAAAGTTAGCTAATCCATATCCAAAGGCTAAAGTTAACAAAACAGTAGCTAAAAGCTAAGCACTCCTCTGTTCACATTCGGATGGTCTCTGCTGTGGAGGAACAGCTGAAGTTCTTCAGTCCATGCTGAAGAGCCGATGGGTCTTAATTAGGGATGGGGCCGATCCGATCCAGTATCGGTATCAGCCTCCGATACCAGCATAATTTACATATCGGATTTTCCAAATTCAACTTGCCGATACTTCCGATCCATGATGTATGTCAGAGAGCACGTATATTACACTATACTCTGTGACTTCTATCTTAACATTGTGTGAGTTAAACCCAAAGAAGACACTCTGAGCCTCACAACAAGTAATACCCAAACTGTAATAGCACACAAGAGGCAGGTCTATATCACAGACGTCCTTCTGACTCATGGTGCAGCCCGGAACACTAAAATACTGCTAAGCATTATGGGAAATCAACACAGTCCACTCCCCGTTTTTTTAGTTTCGTTTTTGATTGTGGCACTATGAGTTGTAATTCTTGTTGGTTTTGATCAACAGATACAGATTTAAACTATACATTGAATTTACATTTATAAATTCAATGTATAGTTTAAAAATCAAAACCAACAAGAATTACAACTCATAGTGCCACAATCAAAAACGAAACTAAAAAACGGGGAGTGGACTGTGTTGATTTCCCATAATGCTTAGCGGTATTTTAGTGTTCCGGGCTGCACCATGAGTCAGAAGGACGTCTGTGATATAGACCTGCCTCTTGTGTGCTATTAAAGTTTGGGTAATACTTGTTGTGAGGCTCAGAGTGTCTTCTTTGGCTTTAACTCACACAATGTTAAGACAAAAGTCACAGAGTATAGTGAAATACATGTACCGGTACTCTCCGTTCAAGAAATTCATTATTACAGCCTCTTATACCTGACCGGTATCGGATCGGAAAAGTATCGGTATCGGTTGATACCCAGATTTAAGTATCGTATCGGAAGTAAGAAATGTGGATCGGTGCATCCCCAGTTTTAATCATGACACACACACGAGACTCCAGACAGGAAGAGACGAGGGAGCATCCAGATGTTTGTGGTGTGTCTAACTGGCTGTGCTCCTCCCCTCAGAGCCCACACCTGCTTCAACAGGCTGGACCTGCCCCCGTACCAGTCCTTCTCCATGCTGCACGAGAAGATGCTGACCGCCGTGGAGGAGACCAGCACCTTCGGACTGGAGTGAAGTCTCGTCTGCTCGCCAGGCCAGGGCTGGGACCGGTTTCAGGAAGCAGGAAGTGTAGCGCGACACAAAGAAGCAGAGACAGCTTCAGAGTGTGGAGGACACCTGCCCGCCTCCTGGTCACATCTGGTTCCTGCTCCCTGAGGCAGCCATCGCCAGTCTTTAAATCAGGATTTCAGGTCGTTCAATTGGTTTTATTGAGAATAAACTGTGTTTTGATGACAAATGAAGACCCACACTGCCTTCAGGACTGACATCATATCTGACCAATCAGAGATGTTTTTTTAAATCAGCTGTTTTTGTACTGTAGAAGAGACCTTGAACAGGTCCTGAGGAGCTCCTGAAACAGCTCCCCCTGCTGGCCAACTCACAATCTGCTCTCATGTTGAGAGTTCGCTCACTGGACTGCCCACCGGCGATGCTAGGTGACAAATCTGGCAGCCATTTTGTAAAGAGCTACGTTTTTGTGTTCGTCACGTGGAAGCCCCACGTTGTTAACCCTCAGATGATCCCTTCAGGACAAAATGTTTCTCTTGTGTTGTCAAACACAACTCTTCCTGACAAACACTAAAAATCCTGGGGATTTCTGGAATACAGGTAGTCCTCGACTTATGACGCAGTTCCGTTCCTACGCCCGTTCGTAACGCGAAAATCGTCGTAAGTCGGAAAATACGTCCAAATGGCACCTTATACGTACAGTACTGTATTTTTACCAAGTACTTAGCCTATCCTAATACATTACCCTACATAATTATCAAAAAACACGTACATTCGGAGCCATAATGAAGGGAAAAAATAGTTAATTTCTTACTGGGAGCTCTGCAACGTCACGTGGTCGACAGCGTTTACAGCAACGTGTGTTAGCATGTTAGCTCGTTGCTCAGCTGTAGCCTCTCTGCCTCGTAAACCTCCGCTCCAAACAATAAGGTCATTTCCACGCGTGGTCCAGAGTTTTACAGTGAAGTCTTCTCCGGTCTGCCTGTCGAAACAATGAGGTCTCCTAATCCTGTAAGTTTCCACTGAGCGCGTCAAGCTCCCCCCTCCCTCCGGAAACTGTGTAAATCGGCTTCAAAATAATACTTTATTTATAAAACCATTTAAAACAACCACAGCTGCAACAAAGTGCTGTACACATAAAATCAAGAACATTTAAACACAAAATTAGAATTTTCAATTTTTATTTATTTATTTATATTTTTATTTTTATTTTATGAGATGTGTGACGTAACCCCAAAACGTTGTGTCGAGGTCGTCGTAAGTCGAGGACTACCTGTAGTTTAAAAATGTTCCTAAAAGCTCACAGTAAAGATACTGCCCTCTAGTGGTCCTTGGGGGAATCGACCCTATTGAAATCAATTATTAATGCACTTTTTGACCCCTTCTTCACTCTATCATAAAATTATGCATTTCTTTTAGAAATTGTTTTCTTTTACTGTCCCTCTACTTTCATTTTTTTATTTACACGACCCACTCCGTGTTGCTAATTTTTAGTAATTTCTTTCAAAAATGTATTTAGTTTTGGCAGTTTCACTGACTCGTGCCAAGTTGACATTTAACAAGAACTTTACGACGTTTCGGTCTTGAACTGTGCTTAGTGTTACACTCTTGTCTAATGAGATTTTATTTTGATTTACCGTAATTTCCGGCCTATGAGTTGCACCGCCCTATAAGTCGCATTAGTCCAATTATGTCCAATAAAGTGGCAAAATCCATAAATATGTCGCTTTGCCTTATAAGTCACAGGTCATGCAAATTAGGGAAAAAAACTGTGACTTATATGCCAGAAAATACGGTACTTTGATTCTAAAGGTAAAGGAAAACTTTAACCCACGTCACAAAAAACAAATCAGGTCGTCTGGACAATTTCTTTTGGGGAGAAATGCTTCGTCTTTCGTCCAAAAGACTTCATTAGTCAACCTGCCACCAAGATCTATCTTATTTCGTATTTTTTGCCCTATAAGTCACGTTTTTGTGTATAATTCACATGCCCTGCGACGTATACGCCGAAGCAACGTGTTTATGGATTTTTCCCATATTTAGGCCCTGTTTACACGGACACTGTGTGGGGGAAACGCAACTTTTGGGTATGTTAATTAGGTGAAAAGTTTTGCGTTGACACTGTCGAATTCTGTGGATACGACTCTCTCCCCCTCCACCCCCCGTCCTCATGATTTCACTGTAGTTACCATGCTGGGCCTTTAGATGGCGCTGTGATTTTTGGAACCTTCACTACTGCGCATGCGTGCAGCCTGAGGTAAACAGCCATAGATATCATATATAACACAACAGCAGCCGAGAGCCTAGCCTCGTCTGTTTTCCTCTCTGGCTAAAATCAGCTAACTACAAGTTGTTGTCAACAAGTTAACAACAAGTTAAAGCTGGAATTTGGATAAGAGTCAACAGATTTGAGTCAGTGGGACCCGCTTCATCTAACAAGCTGCACTGAGCCTGTGGACCAGAACCGCTCAGTGGACTGTGGACCAGAACCGGACGCCGTGATAAACAGCTGACTTACAGCAGGTAAATCAACATTCTTAATATAATGTTTGCTTGTGTTTACTTTGATCACACAACAACTGAGTTTTTATTTATTTATTTATTTCTGCCAGGTGGAGAAGCTGTCGTTCCAACAGGCTGATGGTTCGGCGGTTCTGATGGGTCCAGATGAATACAGCAAGAGTCCAGTTCATTAACGTAGTTACAGTTCGGTTCACGTGTTTTAATAGTGTGTTCAGTTTAATTCTCAGTGTTTGTGTTTAAACTTTGGTGCTGAATAAATAAATAAATAAAAAATAAACCTGTGTCTTCATTTTCACAGCACGTTACGCACTGTTTAAAAAATGTAACGAGTCCAGATAGATACTGTAGTTCAGATAAATTTACATCTCCCACGCCAACATAAATACTGTTTATTATTGTTAAACTGTTATATTTTGCAACGTGACACGTGAAATGTCACTGTCCGCGCGTGCGGGCTGCGCGCATGTGGTTGATAACAAAAGCTCCACGGGAGATGTTTACATTATCAGCGGGGGGTCAGCGAAAAACTTCCACCTTGAGAGCAGGGTCAGAAAAGTATCGGTGTCATCGAGGGGGGCCAGCAGCGTCGTGTAGGCGATAAGCAAAGTCGCAAAGAGAAAGTAGCGGTTACACTCAAAATACGCGCCGTGTAAACTGGCCCTTATAAACCAATTTTTGGCAGAGATATGTTTTCATTCATTCTGACTGAAAATATTGAACATTTTCAGCCACTAGATGGCACTGGAGTAGTATAGCATGCCGTTGTGTCATGTACAGGTAGTCCTCGACTTACGATGGAGATCTGTTCCTACGCGGCGTCGTAAACCGAATTTCGACGTAAGTCGAAACATACGTAAATACTTCACCTCATACGTACAGTACTGTATATTACCAAGCACTTAGCTTATCCTAACACAGTACCCTACATAATTATCAAAACACACATACATTTGGAGCCATAATGAAGGAAAAAAGAGTTAATTTCCTACTGGTATGCTGGTGAAGCCGTTTCCTCCGTCCCTCCTTCGTTTTCTCTATTGCAGGGGTGTTCAGTTTTTTTCAGCATGCGAGCTAATTTTGAAATGATCAAGTCAAAGTGATCTACCTACTATAAGGCCCCGTTTACACGAAAACAACCTGTGGAAACATTAGTGATTTTTCAATGTTTATTGGGGGTAATAAACAAAAACATAAGCTGGTTTATATGAAAAATGCTGTAGTTTTCATGTCAGTCGAGTTGCCAGATAAGAAATTATGAACTATAGTACAGTACTGTGGCTTTAAAATTATAGTATTTTGACCTAAACTTTTATGCTTGCTGAGTAAAGATGTTCTAAGATTCAATTCAATTCAGTTTATTTATATAGCGTCAATTCACAAAAGAAGTCATCTCAGGGCACTGAACAGACAATTTTTTTTATGTCATGCTGCGATCTACCAGTACTACCTCAGAGATCTACCAGTAGATCGCGATCTACGTAATGAGCACCCCTGCTCTATTACATTTACATCGTAAAACCGCCCTCCAGCTCGGTCCATCCTCCATATTCATTTATGATGTAAAACTGCGATCACAGTACACACAGTAACAGTAAATTGTACTATGAATAGTTTTTTTATTGTATTTTTGAATGTCCAGACGACCAGACTTAGCTTTTTTAGAGAGTACAGGGCAGAATTCCTCCGCAACTACGTTTACGAAGTAAAAACTGGAAACTGCGTTCCTCGGCTTTTCAAAATAAATGTTCAATTTTTTAAAAAAAATTTTAATGGGAGATGCGTCGTAACTGCGAAACGTCGTAACTCAAGACCGTCGTAAGTCGTGGACTACCTGTAATAGGTAAAAGTAGCTATTAATGACCCAATCGGCTTGCCATAGCCTGCCACCTTCGTCCAGCTCGCCTGAGTAACCGTCAAACCAGCTTCATTTTTTTCTGGACCTAAGGACCGTTCGTAACCCGATTTTGACGTAAGTCGGAACCCATAGCACGTGTGTTCGTAAGTCCGGATTTTCGTTCGTAAGTCGGAAAATGTATGCTAGCGCTGCGCCAAACTCCCGTTTTTCAACACAAACGTACATACTGGTTCATAAACATGCACAGAACTTTGTTTACAAACGGTTAGCTAACACACTTTCATCTAAAAACACATACAATGCTATATTTAATGTACAACAGTACTGTTCGTAAGTCCAAGTTGCCGTAAGTCAATGGCGCCGTAAGTCGAGGTACTACATGTAGCTCCTTACAAAATGGCAACGCCGTGGACCGCCCTGGCACTGCCCACTCCAGTGATTCTCTGGTTCAGTGCTGTCACACCTCCCCCTGGTGGCCCTCCTCGGTAACTGCACGTGTGCTTTCTTCTCTCTGGGGAACTCCACTCGTGTTGTTTTTTTTTAAGAATGTTGCTTCCGGCTGATTTTCGAGTCCGTTCAGAAGCTTTTGTACCGGATGACGTATTTTCATCCCCCAGGAGGTGATTTTCTAATTGTGTGACCACGACACTCTGTCTTGCTTTGTGTGGTTTTCTATAAGATCACCATCAGCTGTGAAGAAACACATTTCATCACCTCGTGTGTTCGTTGCTGGGTGTGTGAACATATTTATGTACTGGTATTCTTTGCTGCAGGACATCACAGAAGAGGCGGCTGTTTAATGGATTGTTCAGATCTGAGTGTCCTACCGTCTAAAGATCTGAACCGTCCCTTTATGCTCATGTTGAAATGTTTTCCACACTCACATGTTTGTGTTTTCACATGTAGAGCCTTCAGCGTGGCACCACTTTACACTAATTTCACTCCAGTCATGTGTGAACAGGTCTACCTGTTTGTAGACCTGGTCCAGTTCACTGAAGGAAACAAACGTCGTCACCGCTGTAAAATGAAGACTTCTGGAGTCTCGTCAATAATTATTTGGACACGGCAAAGTTCAGATTGTAAATATCTTAGAATGCATGAGGAAAAAAACACATTATCTTACAACATCATGTAGCCTTTTCTCTTAATACGATGAGTTTTATTCCTTATTTATTTTCCATTTTAACATAAAATCACAAATTATTAACCAAGTCTCCAAAAACGTCCACTTTTCTTTTAGTAAATCACTGTCATGGTTGTGATGATATTTATTTGAATGTGACCCAGTGTCAGTGTTTTTAACGATTCTGGTGGAAGGGACCAGGATCCAACCAAAGACACAATCCACTGCCTCTGTACACCACAGGATGAACGTATGGGAACATGTTGTTGTACTGTTTACACTGTCTTTGGTTGAAAACTTCCGATAATCTCACTGAATGCACTAATCTGTGTGACTGAACAGAATGTACCAAAGTCCAGAGCTTCAGCTGACCCCTCCACCCTTTCTGTACAGAGCACCTGACCTCATATATGAATGTTCAACAAATAAACTCATCTCTGTTTAAAGCTTCTTCATCGTGTCTCTTTAAAATGGGTTAAAGCACGGTGGCACAACTGGTAGAGCTGCTGCCTCTCAGCGAGAAGGTTGCCGGTTCAAATCCCGGTCCGGGGCCTTTCTGGGTGGAGTTTGCATGTTCTCCCCGTGCATGCGTGGGTTTCCTCCGGGTACTCCGGTTTCCTCCCACAGACCAAAAAACATGCTTGTTAGGCTGATTGGTGACTCTAAATTGACCCTAGGTGTGAGTGTGAGAGTGGATGGTTGTTTGGTGTGAGTGAGACAGGTCCCTCTTGTACAAAATGAGTCCCCGTGACTCAACGAGGCTAGCCTGTATAAATAAAGGTTGAATGAATGAATAAAGCATGTTCATTTATTCTTAGAGGAAAACAATGAAATTCTAGCTATATTTTTTAAACAAAGTTGTTTTAGGCCCGAGCAGCAAAGCGCTGCCTATTGTAATCGCTCTGTTCAGGCCCGACCTGCAATTTTTTCCACCAAATGAAGTGGCCGTTTGGGGGCTTTATCATATCCCAAAACTCACCAAATTTGGCGGCCGCATCAGGACTGGTGAAAATTTACGTATTTTGGGGGCGTGGCAAAAATCGCAACAGAAACGTCTCAAGAGCGCCACCTAGAATATTTCAAAATACCCTCCACATTGGCCTTAGTTTGTCGTAGAAGCATGAAATTTGGTACACTTGTCCAATTCACCAAGATGCACAGAAAACCCTCTGGCACCAACGTTGTACGATAAATGGGAAGGCGGCCATTTTGGAATGCTGACCAAATTTTCACACCTTTTTGTGGAGGGTATTGGCCTGTTGAAGTGGTGGATAATGATCGATCGTAGTTATTTTGGTGCACCTCGGTTCAAATCCGTGAAATTTAGAGCTATAAACGTATGGCGACGGCGTTACATCTGAGATCGTCATGCCACCACACCCACATCCTCCGGCGTAAACCGTTTGTAATTTAAAGCAAGTCAGAGCAACTTGTTATACGTCTTCTAACACAGGATCATCCTGATTAGTTCCAGGGTGTCAGAGAGAGAGCATTCCAAGTTATAAAAAAAAAGTGACTTCCTGTTCTGAGGGGGCGGGGCTTTGATCAGTCATAACATGACCACAAAAGTATCGTCAGGCATCCAACAGGGATGACTCATCATGCCAAGTTTGTTGCATTTTGGTCTTTCAAAGTTACAGTGTTTTGAAATTTATGGCGTGAAGCGTAACTTTGAGGCCTGGCCACGCCCCTTTAGCATAAACGAAAACGTAAGCGTTTGATAACTTTTACTGTCCATACTAACCAAGTTTGAAGACAATCCCTCAAAATCCCTAGGAGGAGTTCGTTAAAATTTGCAATTGGAAACTTGGGAAAATGACCCTTTGACCCAAAATGGCCGACTTCCTGTTGGTTTTGGACCAGGGCTCCAAGAGACTTTTTCGTAGGTCCTGAGAAGATACAGATGTTCACTGAGAGTCAGAATTGTCAGGCCAAAAATGGCTTGGGGCTGAGGTTTTAAAATATTCTGGGCACTGTGGAGGCTATTGGACAATTATCATGGATTCCTGTTCAAGGGTTGGCAATGATCGATCATACTGATTTTGGTACTCCTCGGATCAAATCTGTGGAGTTTAGAATCGAACGTATGGTGACGGCATTACGTCTTATGTCGCCATGCCCACATGCTCCACCCGAAACAGTAAGGGTTGGAAAGCTTGTTACACCAACATGTCTTCAGTGACTGGACACAATGCCACACTGATTAGGGGTCTGATCAGGACCGTTCAACGTAAAACTTGACACTTCCTGTTGTCAGTGGGCGTGGCTTAAGTGATGTCGAGTTGCTCCCGGTAGGACTGGCAGCGCCTTACATGGCAGACCATCACTACCGGTGTATGAATGTGTGTATGAATGGGTGGATGGTTGGTATTATAAAGCGCTTTGGGGCCCCTCATAGGGGGCTGGAAAGCGCTATATAAATAAGCTCCATTTACCATTTACCATGTCATGATTTGACCATTCAGTATTGCAGGGGACCAGATGTGCGTCAATCACTGAAGGTTTGATATATTAGACTGTTTTCGTGTAGGGGCTATTAGCGTTTCGTTTTTCATGGTGAGATGTCGAATTTTGATGTCTGGCCCCGCCCCTTCACCATGCTTCGAAACAAACCGTTTTGATAATTTTTGTTCCCCCATGCCTTATGAACAAAATGGCCAAGTTTGAAACCGATTGAGTGAAATCCCTGGGAGGAGTTCGTTCAAATGCGGAGGCTGTAAATCGCCCAAAAGGTGTGAAAATTTGGTCATCATTCCAATATGGCCGCCTTACCATTTATCGCACAGCGTTGGTGCCAGAGGGTTTTCTGTGCATCTTGGTGAGTTGGACAAGTGTACCAAATTTCATGATTCTACGTCAAACTAAGGTCAACGCGGAGGGTGTTTTGAAAATTTCTAGGTGGCGCTCTTGAGCCATTTCTGTTGCGATTTTGGCCACGCCCACAAAATATGTACATTTTCATCAGTCCTGATGCTGCCGCCAAATTTGGTGAATTTTGGGATATGATAAAGCCCCCAAAAGGCCAATTCATTTAAGGCAAAATATTGCAGGTCGGGCCTAAACAGAGCAATTACAATAGGCCTCAGCGCTTTGCTGCTCGGGCAGTGTTGCCAGATAGAGTCAAGGTTTTACAGCCCAAAAGTCCGTTAAACACCGCGCCCCCAGCACATAAAAACCCACCCAATCAAAAAAATAAAATAAAATACCACACATATTCATTCATTCATTCATTCATTCAACCTTTATTTATACAGGCTAGCCTCATTGAGCCACGGGGACTCGTTTACAAGAGGGACCTGTATACACCCAACTCCTGTAAAGATATTGGTGTTTATATGTTCATCAATGTGATTAATCAAAATCAGTTAAATGTGATCATTAGTGCTCTTTATTAAGAAAATCAGCACGTCACATTTCAGGGTCTGATTATTATAGTCACAAATTCAATGTTCAATATGAATATTTCTATATTCATCATCACAGTAATAGTGTTACACACATTAGTAGTTGTAAACACTCAAAAGAATACATATGTTGGTTTAGTGAGCAGGGGTCTGCAACCTGTGGTTCTGGAGCCACATGCAGCTCTTTAGTCCCTCTGCAGCGGCTCTTGCAAACTTTGACCAAAACTGACATAAAACTGAATTTTATCAGATTTATTTTTCATTCAACCACTATTTATACAGGCTAGCCTCATTGGGACATGGGGAGTCATTTACAAGAGGGGAGGGACCTGTTCCAGACAGAACATAGGACAGACAACAATAACAGTAGATAATGACAACAATAAACTACAATAAAAATAAGCTAAAGAAAAGTTACATCGAAAAAATGACTAGTTTTAACCGTTTTCCTGTCACTTCCTTTGCAAATATGTGGATACTAGTACTAATACACAGTATATTATCCTCACTTTAACTTTGTTTTATTTCTTCGAAGTACAATACTCAATTTCTCCACAATTAAAAAAAAAAACCTCATTGAGCACCAATGGCACCCTGCAACCTGAAAAGGAAGAATTGAGTAAATATGATGGATGAATGGAAGAATGGATGGAATCCAGTCTTTTCTTTTGTCTCAACATGTAAAAATATCAATGTTAATGTGGCATTACTCATGCCCTGAGAGCATGAATAAATTAAGTTTAACAACGCCACCCTGGGAATTTCACCCAGAGAGTACCTTATTACTTCAAGGCCACGCAGGTTCGCTTTGCACTGATTAAAACATCCGGGACAACTGTTCAAAAATAACAATGATAATTTATTTACAGTTACCTTAAAACATTCTTTATTTACATTATGTTCAACATTCTTTTTTTAATTATTTCATTCATTTTATCCCAACTAAATAACAGACCCAAAAACCCTTTAAACGACACTAAATTACTTCAATAAATACATACAGGTTACTTCAATAAATACAGCTTTGCACAACTATACAGTTCACCCTTCACTGGTTCTGGCACTCTCGACATGCCGTAGAAAGGGCAAGTGGCCGCACTGACGTCACACTCTACGTGCCACTGCAAGGGGAACACAGCTGACGACACCACAGTCCATGTTCATAAAGCAACAGTCTCCGGAAACAGAGCAGCAGTAGTCCCGATGTGGGGAGACCTAAAGAAAGTTAATTAATAACTACTCTCCATATAGCTGCCACAAAATAAAGCTTACAATGACAATTGTTTCCTTACCTGCTGGTCCTCACAACCATATACACACACACACACGTACACACACATCCTCGTAGCCGGAGGGAGGGAAGAAGCCCAGCACCACAGCGCTCTACCTATAATCACACAGACTTATCATTTCTGACCCACAATCAGCTATAGTACAACGAGAGAAAGAACACCTACCGTGCAGCAGTCAAACAGCCCGTACCACACTCAATGACTGGTTGCCTTTACGGCCAAAACCCGTGGGACACCATGACGGTCAGAACCCACGGCACCAGCCACACGGCGAAGTGTGAAGACGACCCTGTCTGCCCGCATGCAGAGCAGCTGCTCTTATACCACGCCCACTCTAACAACCAGACATTCGCACCTGGAACCCATCAGCCTGATCAGGCATCATTCTCTACTGCTACATTCTACCTCCACCTTTTGTATCGGCGACCCGACGATAATCCATTAAAACTGATCCCATCAGCTCCTAAGACCAGAGCTAAAATCTCAAAAACCCCTGAAGGGAAACCAACACGTGGCAGCCACCATTTCATGACTCCACAAACTTTAATTACTAGGACCAAGCATCCACAGGTCCAACCAAAGCGGTAGCACCTCAGTGCTCCTCAAAAACACGTGGCAGCCATCATGTCATGACTCCACAAAAGTTATTACCGGAAGCTATCCAACACTTCCACAACTGGTCTTTAACAGTCCCAGTCGAACACGTGGCAGCCATCATGTCATGACTCCACAAATTTAAGAAGCTATCCCAAAATCCGGACATTATAAGAGGGAGCTCCTGAAGACTCTCTCCCCCCCAAGTGACCAATCCAAAGAAATGCTTGGGCAGCCACCTCACATGCTCTCATCCACCACTTCATTCAACCTTATACCCATCCTACCCCTAAAGATGGACACTTCCTATCTCTAGGCACAAAATCAATCTCGCTGCTTCAGGGAGACTGGACATAGGAGGGCATAAGGCAATACTGAAGAAGTAGACCGTTGCATCTAAGCCGGCCTGCCCCAGTCTTAACCGTTCATGGTCAACTCTTTTAAGTTCCTGAATTTCTGCCATAACGACCAGTTTCATCCACCCACCACTTTAAAGATTTGCTGAAACCACCACTGCTCTGCTTCCGGACCGGCCAATCTGCACACAAAACACAAAAAAACATAAACCAAAGAAAAAACACACAAAACACCAATACTGTAAATTTCAAACAACTACTGGTCCCGGATGTTCATAAAAAGCAAATGCAAACATCCTTCCAGCAACGCCAAAAATGTGGCATTACTCATGCCCTGAGAGCATGAATAAATTAAGTTTAACAACGCCACCCTGGGAATTTCACCCAGAGAGTACCTTATTACTTCAAGGCCACGCAGGTTCGCTTTGCACTGATTAAAACATCCGGGACAACTGTTCAAAAATAACAATGATAATTTATTTACAGTTACCTTAAAACATTATTTACATTATGTTCAATATTGCATGCAATATTGCATGCAATATTGCAATATAGCATGCATCAGGGTATGTTCAATATTCTTTTATTAATTATTTCATTCATTTTATCCCAACTAATTAACAGACCCAAAAACCCTTTAAACGACACTAAATTACTTCAATAAATACATACAGGTTACTTCAATAAATACAGCTTTGCACAACTATACAGTTCACCCTTCACTGGTTCTGGCACTCTCGACATGCCGTAGAAAGGGCAAGTGGCCGCACTGACGTCACACTCTACGTGCCACTGCAAGGGGAACACAGCTGACGACACCACAGTCCATGTTCATAAAGCAACAGTCTCCGGAAACAGAGCAGCAGTAGTCCCGATGTGGGGAGACCTAAAGAAAGTTAATTAATAACTACTCTCCATATAGCTGCCACAAAATAAAGCTTACAATGACAATTGTTTCCTTACCTGCTGGTCCTCACAACCATATACACACACACACGTACACACACATCCTCGTAGCCGGAGGGAGGGAAGAAGCCCAGCACCACAGCGCTCTACCTATAATCACACAGACTTATCATTTCTGACCCACAATCAGCTATAGTACAACGAGAGAAAGAACACCTACCGTGCAGCAGTCAAACAGCCCGTACCACACTCAATGACTGGTTGCCTTTACGGCCAAAACCCGTGGGACACCATGACGGTCAGAACCCACGGCACCAGCCACACGGCGAAGTGTGAAGACGACCCTGTCTGCCCGCATGCAGAGCAGCTGCTCTTATACCACGCCCACTCTAACAACCAGACATTCGCACCTGGAACCCATCAGCCTGATCAGGCATCTTTCTCTACTGCTACATTAACAATCATCAGATGTGTTTAGTTTTATAATTTAATGCCTACTGGCCCAAAAAAGCCCCCTCTAACAAACCTAAATTGGCCCATGGGCCGACAGTTGATAATTGTAGCAGTTTCTGTGGCTCTGGACACGTTTGATTTAGTGAACAAAAAGGCAGAAATGGCTCTTTTGATCGTAAAGGTTGCAGACCCCTGGTTTAGTGCTTACTTTAACCTAAATATTTAAGTAATTTAAACATTTTTAATAATCACTTTAAAAGTTATAACTGTTGTCTTTGGTGCCTGTTTGTTTTCCAAAGATATTAGTGTGTGTGAATGACAGGCATTAACATAAAACACTTTGTAGAACAGAGCTTTATGATGTTCAGTCCATTGACTGGCAGTTCTGCCACATCCAATATGGCGGCCGCTACTTGCAGCTACGGACCAGACGCGGCGCCCACTTCCGGTTTCTACCCGGAGAGTTTATTCTGACGCACGCTCAAACATGGCCGCTAACTTGGAGCAAATTTTTCAAGATTTTATATTGAAAAAGATCAGAGAGATTGAAGATCAGAAGGAGGACAAAACGTACGTTTCTCTCTTTTTTAAAGTCTTTAGTTTGTGGAATGATTCTGAATTTATTTGTTCCGCCGTCAACGTTCGGTCTGTTTGCTAAATTTATCTTTAATCTTTACATGTTGTCTATCATTAGAACAATAAAACTCTTACTGCGCCTCAGAAGATGTTTAATGACTTGTTTGTTGTTGTGGAGCCGAGATGTTCCGGTTCTGTTGGTCACTTTGGGTCCAGCGGTCCTGAAACTAACCGTGTTTAGACAAATATGTTCAAAGCTTCTGTTTCCAGCTGTGCAGATCCAGATGTGAAGCAGGAGCCGGATGAAACGGAGCGGAAAGGTCCAGAGAAGGAGGAGCAGTCCACTGTGAGGGACAGCAGCTCCCACAGGAGACACAAGAAACAGAAGAAGAAGAAACACAAGAAGAAGAAGAGCAGCTGTGACTCTGGACCAGATGTGGAGAAACATCAGCCAAGGTTCACACTCAACTCTTCACTACACTGAGGAGAACAAGTATTGAACATCTGTGAAAGTCCATGTTAATATTTGGTACAGCAGTCTTTGTTTGCAGTCGCAGAGGTCAAAGCATGATGCTTCCACCTCCATGCTTCACAGTAGGGATGGTACTCATCATTCTTCGTTCTCCAAACACGGCGAGTGGAATTAAGACCAGAAAGTTCTACTTTGGTCTCATGTGACCACAGAACTTTCTCTCATGACTCCTCTGGATCAGGGGTCTGCAACCTGCGGCTCCAGAGCCACATGTGGCTCTTCGGTCCCTCTGCAGCGGCTCTTTCAAACTCAAAAAAGTCAAAGTCAAAGTCAACTTTATTGTCAGAACTGCAATATGTACAGGACATACACAGAATTGAAATTGCATTTCTCTCAGTCCCTCAGTGCAACAGTAACCATTTAAACACTAAAACACTGACTTTGACCAGAACTGACATAAAACTGACATTTAATAATAATAATAATGTCTATTCCTGTCATCTGCGTATGTTCCCATACACAGACGAAATTCGTCTCTGCATTTAACCCAACCACCTACCAGGTGGTGCAGTGAGCAGCCCGAAAGCGCCCGGGGAGCTGGAGAAATAGGTGTGCACTCATAGACACCCCAAGCTGGGTAGTGGCCGGGGCGCGAACCCGCGACCTTCGGATTATTGGCTGTTATAAAAACAACAACAAAAGGCTTTATAGTTTCATATTTCCATTTTTTTCTTCCCCTTTGATAATTTATTTAGCTAATGTGTGAATACTAGAACTAATGCAAAAGGCACAACATATTCATTTTAACTTTATTCTTTATTTCTATACTTAATTATTTTGTCCACAATTTAAAAAAAAATCACAGGTCTGCATAGTTTTTTAAAATATAATTGGTAAAAAAAATAAAAATCCCCCCTCTTTTTACAAGAATCTGGTTTTTCGTTTAGTTTTAACATAATTGAATGTTAAAAAAAAACAATTAGATAGTTTTAGCTTTGTAATGAGTGGCCCCTACTGAACACAAAAACCCACTCCAACAAAGCGGCCCATGCGCACCAATTGATAACAGTTGGCCACGTTTAATTTAGTGAACGAAGGCACAAAAATGGCTCTTTTGATCGTAAAGGTTGCAGACCCCTGATCCAAATGGTCATGGACAAACTGAAGACGGGCCTGGACGTGGGGGAACCTTCTGTTCCATGCATGATTTTAAAGTTCCCAGCTCATGTGTACGACGGCAGCCTCCTGTGCTCGGACTCACTCTGTCGCAGCACGGCCTCCTGCTGAGAGGTCTGAACTAATGTTACCTTGTTAGCAAAATAGCTCATGAACCACACGACAGATTTTGATGAAACTTACAGAAAGTAATCACTGGATGGACTTTTACAACTGTTCAGCTTTAGGAGATGTTTGAGCAAAATTTTCATTTATTTATAATTTATTTTCGCAGCGTACACGACCGTTTGGAAGACCGTCAAAGCGAAACAATTTAAATCCAGCTGATTTGACCATTACATGAATTTATTAAGGAAAAGTTAAGCTCAGAAACACTTTTACTATAATGTCAGCTAACAAATATATATTTTTAGGCGTTTATCTTGCTAAATTTTAAAGAAATGAAGCGTATCCGCTCGCTACGCGTGCACGCTTCACAGCACCGACGTAACGAAACAATTTTTTCTAATTCAGCTTATTTGAACATTACGTTTTCATTTATTAAGGAAAAGTTCAGCTCAGACACGTCTTTGCTATGATTTTCAGCAAACAAATTATTGTTTTTAAGTGTTAATCTTGTTAAAGTCCTACCGTGCACGCTCCTGTGGACATTTGCGGTGACCCGTAACAAACGCGACGCGTCAGCGGTGACGCATAATAGATGCGACGTATACGGAGGCGCGACACGTTTATGGATTTTTCTACTTTATTGGACATAATTGGACTAATGCAACATATAGGGCGGAAAGTACAAGTATTTGAACAGCTGTCAATCAGCAACAGTTCTGGCCCTCAAAGACCTGTTAGTCCACTTCCTCTCCACTTATTATTCTAAACTAGAAGCTCCTGTTTGAGGTTGTTAGCTGCATGAAGACACCTGTCCACTCAACACAATCAGTAAGACTCCAACTACTAACATGGCTAAGACCAAAGAGCTGTCCAAAGACACCAGGAGACAACAATGTAGACCTCCAAAAGACTGGAAAGGGCTGCGGAGCAGGAGGAGCTGGTCAATGACCTGAAGAGAGCTGGCACCACTGTTTCCAAGGTTACTGTGGAGACTTCATAGACGGTCGGTGGACCCTAGCGGCCAAAAGTGGTACTGCACCATTTTTTTTCCGTCAGAATGAATGGAAACGGTCATCTCTCAGCCAAAAATTGGTCTAAAAATATGTGAAAAAAATCCATAAATATGTCGCTTCACCGTATAAGTCGCAGGACATGAAAATTAGTTTTAAAAAAAACTGTGATTTATAGGCTGGAAAATACGGTACTTGTTTGCAGTAGTAACTCACAAATAATTTATTATAAAATCATACATTGTGATTTCCGGATTGTTTTTTTGTTGTTGTTTTTTTAGATGATGTCTCTCACAGTGAACATGCAGCTAAGATAAACATTTCAGACTCCTCCATGATTTCTAAGTGGGAGAAGTTGCAACGTCACAGGGTGTTCTATACTTCTTTTCCTCAGTGTGTTTTACTGCTGGACAACAGCTGAGGTGCTGAGCTACTACCACATCAACTCAGACCACTTATAGACATTGTATTTTCTATGTTCTGATGGCTGTGGCGTCCATCTTGACTTGGACTGACCCCAAAGATGAATCAGTTGTAGATGTTCACACAATAGCCACTGTCTGAAAATGTTATTAAAATCTGTCCATTGGTTCATGAGATATTTTGCTAACAGACAAACCAGGTTCACCCCAACACTTAATGCTAAAGGTTCAGGCCCAACACTTGTGCAGTCTGTGAGCACTCAGGACATGTTCTGAGGATTAGTCCCAGCTACTACCACACCAGACTCTGAGTCAGGATCTGTAAAGTTATAGTCACGTATGTGTTGTGCATTGTAACTTGGCTCTGGCAGCCATCTTGGATTGGGTTGGTTACAAACGATAATCCATGGTAGAGGTTCAATAATTGTTTTTTGACAGTTCCATTGAAATCTGTTCAGTAGTTCATGATATATTTTGCTGACAGGCATGAACAAACACATCTACTGTATATAGAAGTGTTTCTTCCATGTGTCACTCATCAGCAGTAAGACACCTCCTCTACTGTCTGTAGATCAGTCTATAAATCAGTCTGTAGATCAGTCTGTAGATCAGTCTGTAGATCAGTCTGTAGATCAGTCTGTAGATCAGTCTTTAGATCAGTCTGTAGACCAGTCTGTAGATCAGTCTGCAGATCAGTCTGTTGATCAGTCTGTTGATCAGTCTGTAGATCAGTCTGTAGATCAGTCTGTAGATCAGTCTGTAGATCAGTCTTTAGATCAGTCTGTAGACCAGTCTGTAGATCAGTCTGCAGATCAGTCTGTTGATCAGTCTGTTGATCAGTCTGTAGATCAGTCTGTAGATCAGTCTGTAGATCAGTCTAGATCAGTCTGCAGATCAGTCTGTTGATCAGTCTGTTGATCAGTCTGTAGATCAGTCTGTAGATCAGTCTGTTGATCAGTCTGTTGATCAGTCTGTAGATCAGTCTGTAGATCAGTCTGTAGATCAGTCTGTAGATCAGTCTGCAGATCGGTCTGTAGATCAGTCTGCAGATCAGTCTGTAGATCAGTCTGTAGATCACTCTGTAGATCAGTCTGCAGATCAGTCTGTAGATCAGTCTTTAGATCAGTCTGTAGACCAGTCTGTAGATCAGTCTGTAGATCACTCTGTAGATCAGTCTGCAGATCAATCTATAGACCAGTCTGTAGATCAGTCTGTAGATCAGTCTGCAGATCAGTCTGTAGATCAGTCTTTAGACCAGTCTGTAGACCAGTCTGTAGATCAGTCTGTAGATCAGTCTGAAGATCAGTCTGTAGATCAGTCTGTAGATCACTCTGTAGATCAGTCTGCAGATCAGTCTGTAGACCAGTCTGTAGATCAGTCTGTAGATCACTCTGTAGATCAGTCTGCAGATCAGTCTGTAGATCAGTCTTTAGATCAGTCTGTAGACCAGTCTGTAGATCAGTCTGTAGATCAGTCTGTAGATCAGTCTGTAGATCAGTCTGTAGATCAGTATGTAGATCAGTCTGTAGATCAGTCTGTAGATCAGTCTGTAGATCAGTCTGTAGATCAGTCTGTAGATCAGTCTGTAGATCAGTATGTAGATCAGTATGTAGATCAGTCTGTAGATCAGTCTGTAGATCAGTCTGTAGATCAGTCTGTAGATCAGTATGTAGATCAGTCTGTAGATCAGTCTGTAGATCAGTCTGTAGATCAGTCTGTAGATCAGTATGTAGATCAGTCTGTAGACCAGTCTGTAGATCAGTCTGCAGATCAGTCTGTAGATCAGTCTGTAGATCAGTCTGTAGATCAGTCTGTAGATCAGTCTGTAGATCAGTCTGTAGATCAGTCTGTAGACCAGTATGTAGATCAGTCTGCAGATCAGTCTGTAGATCAGTCTGTAGATCAGTCTGTAGATCAGTATGTAGATCAGTATGTAGACCAGTCTGTAGATCAGTCTGCAGATCAGTCTGCAGATCAGTCTGTAGATCAGTCTGCAGATCAGTCTGTAGATCAGTCTGTAGATCAGTCTGTAGATCAGTCTGTAGACCAGTCTGTAGATCAGTCTGCAGATCAGTCTGTAGATCAGTCTGTAGATCAGTCTGTAGATCAGTATGCAGATCAGTATGTAGATCAGTCTGTAGATCAGTCTGTAGATCAGTCTGCAGATCACTCTGTAGATCAGTCTGCAGATCAATCTGTAGATCAGTCTGTAGATCAGTCTGTAGACCAGTCTGTAGATCACTCTGTAGATCAGTCTGCAGATCAATCTATAGACCAGTCTGTAGATCAGTCTGTAGATCAGTCTGCAGATCAGTCTGTAGATCAGTCTTTAGACCAGTCTGTAGATCAGTCTGTAGATCACTCTGAAGATCAGTCTGCAGATCAATCTGTAGATCACTCTGTAGATCAGTCTGCAGACCAGTCTTAGACCACTCTGTAGATCACTCTGCAGATCAATCTATAGACCACTCTGTAGATCAGTCTGTAGATCAGTCTGCAGATCAGTCTGTAGATCAGTCTTTAGACCAGTCTGTAGATCAGTCTGTAGATCAGTCTGAAGATCAGTCTGTAGATCAGTCTGTAGATCACTCTGTAGATCAGTCTGCAGATCAGTCTTAGACCAGTCTGTAGATCACTCTGTAGATCAGTCTGTAGATCACTCTGTAGATCAGTCTTTAGATCAGTCTGTAGATCAGTCTTTAGATCAGTCTGTAGACCAGTCTGTAGATCAGTCTTTAGATCATTCTGTAGATCAGTCTGTAGATCAGTCTGTAGATCAGTATGTAGATCAGTCTGTAGATCAGTATGTAGATCAGTCTGTAGATCAGTATGTAGATCAGTCTGTAGATCAGTCTGTAGATCAGTATGTAGATCAGGCTGTAGATCAGTCTGTAGATCAGTCTGTAGATCAGTATGTAGATCAGTCTGTAGATCAGTCTGTAGATCAGTCTTTAGATCAGTCTGTAGACCAGTCTGTAGATCAGTCTGTAGATCAGTCTGTAGATCAGTATGTAGATCAGTCTGTAGATCAGTATGTAGATCAGTCTGTAGATCAGTCTGTAGATCAGTATGTAGATCAGTCTGTAGATCAGTCTGTAGATCAGTTTCTGTAGATCATTCTGGAAATCAGTCTGTAGATCAGCCTGTAGATCAGCCTGTAGATCAGTATGTAGATCAGTCTGTAGATCAGTTTCTGTAGATCATTCCGGAAATCAGTCTGTAGATCAGTCTGTAGATCAGCCTGTAGATCAGCCTGTAGATCAGTCTGTAGATCAGTTTGTAGATCAGTCTGTAGATCAGTCTGTAGATCAGCCTGTAGATCAGTATGTAGATCAGTTTGTAGATCAGTCTGTAGATCAGTCTGTAGATCAGTGTGTACATCAGTCTGTAGATCAGTCTGTAGATCAGTCTGTAGATCAGTCTGTTGATCAGTCTGTAGATCAGTCTGTAGATCAGTCTGTAGACCAGTCTGTAGATCAGTCTGTAGATCAGCCTGTAGATCAGTATGTAGATCAGTCTGTAGATCAGTCTGTAGATCAGCCTGTACATCAGTATGTAGATCAGTTTGTAGATCAGTCTGTAAATCAGTCTGTAGATCAGTGTGTACATCAGTCTTTAGATCAGTATGTAGATCAGTCTGTTGATCAGTTTGTAGATCAGTCTGGAAATCAGTCTGTAGATCAGCCTGTAGATCAGTCTGCAGATCAGTCTGTAGATCAGTTTGTAGGTCAGTCTGTAGATCAGTCTGTAGATCAGTGTGTAGATCAGTCTGTAGGTTAGTCTGTAGGTTAGTCTGTAGATCAGTCTGTAGATCAGTCTGTAGATCAGTATGTAGATCAGTGTGTAGATCAGTCTGTAGATCAGTCTGTAGATCAGTGTGTAGATCAGTCTGTAGATCAGTCTGTAGATCAGTCTGGAGATCAGTCTGGAGATCAGTGTGTAGATCAGTCTGTAGATCAGTTTGTAGATCAGTCTGTAGATCAGTCTGTAGATCCGTGTGTACATCAGTGTGTACATCAGTCTGTAGATCAGTCTGTTTATCAGTCTGTTTATCAGTCTGTAGATCAGTCTAGAAATCAGTCTGTAGATCAGTCTGGAGATCAGTCTGTAGATCAGTCTGGAGATCAGTCTGTAGATCAGTCTGGAGATCAGTCTGGAGATCAGTGTGTAGATCAGTCTGTAGATCAGTTTGTAGATCAGTCTGTAGATCAGTCTGTAGATCCGTGTGTACATCAGTGTGTACATCAGTCTGTAGATCAGTCTGTAGATCAGTCTATTGATCAGTCCGTAGATCAGTCTGTAGATCAGTCTGTAGACCAGTCTGTAGATCAGTCTCTAGATCAGCCTGTAGATCAGTATGTAGATCAGTTTGTCGATCAGTCTGTAAATCAGTCTGTAGATCAGTATGTAGATCAGTCTGTAGATCAGTGTGTCCATCAGTCTGTAGATCAGTCAGTAGATCAGTCTGTAGATCATCCTGTAGATCAGTATGTAGATCAGTCTCTAAATCAGTCTGTAGATCAGTCTGTAGATCAGTGTGTACATCAGTCTGTAGATCAGTCTGTAGATCAGTCTGGAAATCAGTCTGTAGATCAGCCTGTAGATCAGTCTGTAGATCAGTCTGTAGATCAGTCTGTAGATCATCCTGTAGATCAGTATGTAGATCAGTTTGTAGATCAGTCTGTAAATCAGTCTGTAGATCAGTGTGTACATCAGTCTGTAGATCAGTCTGTTGATCAATTTGTAGATCAGTCTGTAGATCAGCTTGTAGATCAGTCTGTAGATCAGTCTGTAGATCAGTCTAGAAATCAGTCTGTAGATCAGTCTGGAAATCAGTCTCTAGATCGATCTGTAGATCAGTCTGTAGATCAGTCTGTAGGTCAGTCTGTTGATCAGCCTGTAGATCAGGCTGGAAATCAGTCTGCAGATCAGTCTAGATCAGTCTGTAGATCAGTCTGTAGGTCAGTCTGTTGATCAGTCTGGAAATCAGTCTGTAGATCAGTCTGTAGGTCAGTCTGTTGATCAGTGTGTAGATCAGTCTGTAGATCA
>JBBPBX010008812.1:29192-61578 GCA_038048925.1 Garcialebias charrua
CTGTAGGTCAGTCTGTTGATCAGTCTGTAGGTCAGTCTGTTGATCAGTGTGTAGATCAGTCCGTAGATCAGTCTGTGGATCAGTCTGCAGACCAGTCTGCAGATCAGTCTGGAAATCAGTCTGTAGATCGATCTGTAGATCAGTCTGCAGATCAGTCTGGAAATCAGTCTGTAGATCAGTCTGGAAATCAGTCTGTAGATCAGTCTGTTGGTCAGTCTGTAGGTCAGTCTGTTGATCAGTCTGTAAATCAGTCTGTAGATCAGTCTGGAGATCAGTCTGGAGATCAGTCTGCAGATCAGTCTGGAAATCAGTCTGTAGATCGATCTGCAGATCAGTCTGCAGATCAGTTTCTGTAGATCAGTCTGTAGATCGATCTGTAGATCAGTGTGTAGATCAGTCTGCAGATCAGTCTGCAGATCAGTTTTTGTAGATCAGTTTTTGTAGATCAGTCTGTAGATCAGTCTGTAGATCAGACTATAGATCAGTTTATAGATCAGCCAGTAGATCAGTCTATAGATCAGTCTGCAGATCAGTCTACAGATCAGTCTGTAGATCAGTCTATAGATCAGCCAGTAGATCAGTCTATAGATCAGTTTATAGATCAGTCTGTAGATCAGCCTGTAGATCAGTCTGTAGATCAGTCTGTAGATCAGTCTGTAGATCAGTCTGTCGATCAGTCTATAGATCAGTTTATAGATCAGCCAGTAGATCAGTCTATAGATCAGTTTATAGATCAGTCTGTAGATCAGCCTGTAGATCAGTCTGTAGATCAGTCTGTAGATCAGTCTATAGATCAGTTTATAGATCAGCCAGTAGATCAGTCTATAGATCCGTTTATAGATCAGTCTGTAGATCAGTCTGTAGATCAGTCTGCAGATCAGTCTGTAGATCAGTATGTAGATCAGTCTGTAGATCAGTATGTAGATCAGTCTGTAGATCAGTCTGTAGATCAGTCTGTAGATCAGTATGTAGATCAGGCTGTAGATCAGTCTGTAGATCAGTCTGTAGATCAGTCTGTAGATCAGTATGTAGATCAGTCTGTAGATCAGTCTGTAGATCAGTCTGTAGATCAGTCTGTAGATCAGTCTGTAGATCAGTCTGTAGATCAGTCTGTAGATCAGTCTGTAGATCAGTCTGTAGATCAGTCTGTTGATCAGTCTGTAGATCAGTCTGTAGATCAGTCTGTAGATCAGTCTGTAGATCAGTCTTTAGATCAGTCTGTAGACCAGTCTGTAGATCAGTCTGCAGATCAGTTTGTTGATCAGTCTGTTGATCAGTCTGTAGATCAGTATGTAGATCAGTATGTAGATCAGTCTGTAGATCAGTCTGTAGATCGGTCTGCAGATCGGTCTGTAGATCAGTCTGCAGATCAGTCTGTTGATCAGTCTGTTGATCAGTCTGTAGATCAGTCTGTAGATCAGTCTGTTGATCAGTCTGTTGATCAGTCTGTAGATCAGTCTGTAGATCAGTCTGTAGATCAGTCTGTAGATCAGTCTGCAGATCGGTCTGTAGATCAGTCTTTAGATCAGTCTGTAGATCAGTCTGTAGATCACTCTGTAGATCAGTCTGCAGATCAATCTGTAGATCAGTCTTTAGATCAGTCTGTAGACCAGTCTGTAGATCACTCTGTAGATCAGTCTGCAGATCAATCTATAGACCAGTCTGTAGATCAGTCTGTAGATCAGTCTGCAGATCAGTCTGTAGATCAGTCTTTAGACCAGTCTGTAGATCAGTCTGTAGATCAGTCTGAAGATCAGTCTGTAGATCAGTCTGTAGATCACTCTGTAGATCAGTCTGCAGATCAGTCTGTAGACCAGTCTGTAGATCACTCTGTAGATCAGTCTGTAGATCACTCTGTAGATCAGTCTTTAGATCAGTCTGTAGATCAATCTTTAGATCAGTCTGTAGACCAGTCTGTAGATCAGTCTTTAGATCATTCTGTAGATCAGTCTGTAGATCAGTCTGTAGATCAGTATGTAGATCAGTCTGTAGATCAGTATGTAGATCAGTCTGTAGATCAGTATGTAGATCAGTCTGTAGATCAGTCTGTAGATCAGTCTGTAGATCAGTATGTAGATCAGTCTGTAGATCAGTCTGTAGATCAGTCTGTAGATCAGTATGTAGATCAGTCTGTAGATCAGTCTGTAGATCAGTCTTTAGATCAGTCTGTAGATCAGTCTGTAGATCAGTCTGTAGATCAGTCTGTAGATCAGTATGTAGATCAGTCTGTAGATCAGTATGTAGATCAGTCTGTAGATCAGTCTGTAGATCAGTATGTAGATCAGTCTGTAGATCAGTCTGTAGATCAGTTTCTGTAGATCATTCTGGAAATCAGTCTGTAGATCAGCCTGTAGATCAGCCTGTAGATCAGTATGTAGATCAGTCTGTAGATCAGTTTCTGTAGATCATTCCGGAAATCAGTCTGTAGATCAGTCTGTAGATCAGCCTGTAGATCAGCCTGTAGATCAGTCTGTAGATCAGTTTGTAGATCAGTCTGTAGATCAGTCTGTAGATCAGCCTGTAGATCAGTATGTAGATCAGTTTGTAGATCAGTCTGTAGATCAGTCTGTAGATCAGTGTGTACATCAGTCTGTAGATCAGTCTGTAGATCAGTCTGTAGATCAGTCTGTTGATCAGTCTGTAGATCAGTCTGTAGATCAGTCTGTAGACCAGTCTGTAGATCAGTCTGTAGATCAGCCTGTAGATCAGTATGTAGATCAGTCTGTAGATCAGTCTGTAGATCAGCCTGTACATCAGTATGTAGATCAGTTTGTAGATCAGTCTGTAAATCAGTCTGTAGATCAGTGTGTACATCAGTCTTTAGATCAGTATGTAGATCAGTCTGTTGATCAGTTTGTAGATCAGTCTGGAAATCAGTCTGTAGATCAGCCTGTAGATCAGTCTGCAGATCAGTCTGTAGATCAGTTTGTAGGTCAGTCTGTAGATCAGTCTGTAGATCAGTGTGTAGATCAGTCTGTAGGTTAGTCTGTAGATCAGTCTGTTGATCAGTGTGTAGATCAGTCTGTAGATCAGTATGTAGATCAGTGTGTAGATCAGTCTGTAGATCAGTGTGTAGATCAGTCTGTAGATCAGTCTGTAGGTCAGTCTGTTTATCAGTCTGTTTATCAGTCTGTAGATCAGTCTAGAAATCAGTCTGTAGATCAGTCTGGAGATCAGTCTGTAGATCAGTCTGGAGATCAGTCTGTAGATCAGTCTGGAGATCAGTCTGGAGATCAGTGTGTAGATCAGTCTGTAGATCAGTTTGTAGATCAGTCTGTAGATCAGTCTGTAGATCCGTGTGTACATCAGTGTGTACATCAGTCTGTAGATCAGTCTGTAGATCAGTCTATTGATCAGTCCGTAGATCAGTCTGTAGATCAGTCTGTAGACCAGTCTGTAGATCAGTCTCTAGATCAGCCTGTAGATCAGTATGTAGATCAGTTTGTCGATCAGTCTGTAAATCAGTCTGTAGATCAGTATGTAGATCAGTCTGTAGATCAGTGTGTCCATCAGTCTGTAGATCAGTCAGTAGATCAGTCTGTAGATCAGTCTGTAGATCATCCTGTAGATCAGTCTGTAGATCATCCTGTAGATCAGTATGTAGATCAGTCTCTAAATCAGTCTGTAGATCAGTCTGTAGATCAGTGTGTACATCAGTCTGTAGATCAGTCTGTAGATCAGTCTGGAAATCAGTCTGTAGATCAGCCTGTAGATCAGTCTGTAGATCAGTCTGTAGATCAGTCTGTAGATCATCCTGTAGATCAGTATGTAGATCAGTTTGTAGATCAGTCTGTAAATCAGTCTGTAGATCAGTGTGTACATCAGTCTGTAGATCAGTCTGTTGATCAATTTGTAGATCAGTCTGTAGATCAGCTTGTAGATCAGTCTGTAGATCAGTCTGTAGATCAGTCTAGAAATCAGTCTGTAGATCAGTCTGGAAATCAGTCTCTAGATCGATCTGTAGATCAGTCTGTAGATCAGTCTGTAGGTCAGTCTGTTGATCAGCCTGTAGATCAGGCTGGAAATCAGTCTGCAGATCAGTCTAGATCAGTCTGTAGATCAGTCTGTAGGTCAGTCTGTTGATCAGTCTGGAAATCAGTCTGTAGATCAGTCTGTAGGTCAGTCTGTAGGTCAGTCTGTTGATCAGTGTGTAGATCAGTCTGTAGATCAGTCTGCAGATCAGTCTGGAAATCAGTCTGTAGATCGATCTGTAGATCAGTCTGTAGGTCAGTCTGTTGATCAGCCTGTAGATCAGGCTGGAAATCAGTCTGTAGATCAGTCTGTAGGTCAGTCTGTTGATCAGTCTGTAGGTCAGTCTGTTGATCAGTGTGTAGATCAGTCCGTAGATCAGTCTGTGGATCAGTCTGCAGACCAGTCTGCAGATCAGTCTGGAAATCAGTCTGTAGATCGATCTGTAGATCAGTCTGCAGATCAGTCTGGAAATCAGTCTGTAGATCAGTCTGGAAATCAGTCTGTAGATCAGTCTGTTGGTCAGTCTGTAGGTCAGTCTGTTGATCAGTCTGTAAATCAGTCTGTAGATCAGTCTGGAGATCAGTCTGCAGACCAGTCTGGAAATCAGTCTGTAGATCGATCTGCAGATCAGTCTGCAGATCAGTTTCTGTAGATCAGTCTGTAGATCGATCTGTAGATCAGTGTGTAGATCAGTCTGCAGATCAGTCTGCAGATCAGTTTTTGTAGATCAGTTTTTGTAGATCAGTCTGTAGATCAGTCTGTAGATCAGACTATAGATCAGTTTATAGATCAGCCAGTAGATCAGTCTATAGATCAGTCTGCAGATCAGTCTACAGATCCGTTTATAGATCAGTCTGTAGATCAGTCTGTAGATCAGTCTGCAGATCAGTCTGTAGATCAGTCTGTAGGTCAGTCTGTAGATCAGTCTGTAGATCAGTCTGTAGATCAGTCTGTAGATCAGTCTGTAGATCAGTGTGTCCATCAGTCTGTAGATCAGTCAGTAGATCAGTCTGTAGATCAGTCTGTAGATCATCCTGTAGATCAGTATGTAGATCAGTCTCTAAATCAGTCTGTAGATCAGTCTGTAGATCAGTGTGTACATCAGTCTGTAGATCAGTCTGTAGATCAGTCTGTAGATCAGTCTGGAAATCAGTCTGTAGATCAGCCTGTAGATCAGTCTGTAGATCAGTCTGTAGATCAGTCTGTAGATCATCCTGTAGATCAGTATGTAGATCAGTTTGTAGATCAGTCTGTAAATCAGTCTGTAGATCAGTGTGTACATCAGTCTGTAGATCAGTCTGTTGATCAATTTGTAGATCAGTCTGTAGATCAGCCTGTAGATCAGTCTGTAGATCAGTCTGTAGATCAGTCTAGAAATCAGTCTGTAGATCAGTCTGGAAATCAGTCTCTAGATCGATCTGTAGATCAGTCTGTAGATCAGTCTGTAGGTCAGTCTGTTGATCAGCCTGTAGATCAGGCTGGAAATCAGTCTGCAGATCAGTCTAGATCAGTCTGTAGATCAGTCTGTAGGTCAGTCTGTTGATCAGTCTGGAAATCAGTCTGTAGGTCAGTCTGTAGGTCAGTCTTTTGATCAGTGTGTAGATCAGTCTGTAGATCAGTCTGCAGATCAGTCTGCAGATCAGTCTGGAAATCAGTCTGTAGATCGATCTGTAGATCAGTCTGTAGATCAGTCTGTAGGTCAGTCTGTTGATCAGCCTGTAGATCAGGCTGGAAATCAGTCTGTAGATCAGTCTGTAGGTCAGTCTGTTGATCAGTCTGTAGGTCAGTCTGTTGATCAGTGTGTAGATCAGTCCGTAGATCAGTCTGTGGATCAGTCTGCAGACCAGTCTGCAGATCAGTCTGGAAATCAGTCTGTAGATCGATCTGTAGATCAGTCTGCAGATCAGTCTGGAAATCAGTCTGTAGATCAGTCTGGAAATCAGTCTGTAGATCAGTCTGTTCGTCAGTCTGTAGGTCAGTCTGTTGATCAGTCTGTAAATCAGTCTGTTGATCAGTCTGGAGATCAGTCTGGAGATCAGTCTGCAGATCAGTCTGGAAATCAGTCTGTAGATCGATCTGTAGATCAGTCTGCAGATCAGTCTGCAGATCAGTTTCTGTAGATCAGTCTGTAGATCAGTCTGTAGATCGATCTGTAGATCAGTGTGTAGATCAGTCTGCAGATCAGTTTTTGTAGATCAGTTGTAGATCAGTCTGTAGATCAGTCTGTAGACCAGTCTGTAGATCAGTCTGTAGATCAGCCTGTAGATCAGTATGTAGATCAGTCTGTAGATCAGTCTGTAGATCAGCCTGTACATCAGTATGTAGATCAGTTTGTAGATCAGTCTGTAAATCAGTCTGTAGATCAGTGTGTACATCAGTCTTTAGATCAGTATGTAGATCAGTCTGTTGATCAGTTTGTAGATCAGTCTGGAAATCAGTCTGTAGATCAGCCTGTAGATCAGTCTGCAGATCAGTCTGTAGATCAGTTTGTAGGTCAGTCTGTAGATCAGTCTGTAGATCAGTGTGTAGATCAGTCTGTAGGTTAGTCTGTAGGTTAGTCTGTAGATCAGTCTGTAGATCAGTCTGTAGATCAGTATGTAGATCAGTGTGTAGATCAGTCTGTAGATCAGTCTGTAGATCAGTGTGTAGATCAGTCTGTAGATCAGTCTGTAGGTCAGTCTGTTTATCAGTCTGTTTATCAGTCTGTAGATCAGTCTAGAAATCAGTCTGTAGATCAGTCTGGAGATCAGTCTGTAGATCAGTCTGTAGATCAGTCTGTAGATCAGTCTGGAGATCAGTCTGGAGATCAGTGTGTAGATCAGTCTGTAGATCAGTTTGTAGATCATTCTGTAGATCAGTCTGTAGATCCGTGTGTACATCAGTGTGTACATCAGTCTGTAGATCAGTCTGTAGATCAGTCTATTGATCAGTCCGTAGATCAGTCTGTAGATCAGTCTGTAGACCAGTCTGTAGATCAGTCTCTAGATCAGCCTGTAGATCAGTATGTAGATCAGTTTGTCGATCAGTCTGTAAATCAGTCTGTAGATCAGTATGTAGATCAGTCTGTAGATCAGTGTGTCCATCAGTCTGTAGATCAGTCAGTAGATCAGTCTGTAGATCAGTCTGTAGATCATCCTGTAGATCAGTATGTAGATCAGTCTCTAAATCAGTCTGTAGATCAGTCTGTAGATCAGTGTGTACATCAGTCTGTAGATCAGTCTGTAGATCAGTCTGGAAATCAGTCTGTAGATCAGCCTGTAGATCAGTCTGTAGATCAGTCTGTAGATCAGTCTGTAGATCATCCTGTAGATCAGTATGTAGATCAGTTTGTAGATCAGTCTGTAAATCAGTCTGTAGATCAGTGTGTACATCAGTCTGTAGATCAGTCTGTTGATCAATTTGTAGATCAGTCTGTAGATCAGCTTGTAGATCAGTCTGTAGATCAGTCTGTAGATCAGTCTAGAAATCAGTCTGTAGATCAGTCTGGAAATCAGTCTCTAGATCGATCTGTAGATCAGTCTGTAGATCAGTCTGTAGGTCAGTCTGTTGATCAGCCTGTAGATCAGGCTGGAAATCAGTCTGCAGATCAGTCTAGATCAGTCTGTAGATCAGTCTGTAGGTCAGTCTGTTGATCAGTCTGGAAATCAGTCTGTAGATCAGTCTGTAGGTCAGTCTGTAGGTCAGTCTGTTGATCAGTGTGTAGATCAGTCTGTAGATCAGTCTGCAGATCAGTCTGGAAATCAGTCTGTAGGTCAGTCTGTTGATCAGCCTGTAGATCAGGCTGGAAATCAGTCTGTAGATCAGTCTGTAGGTCAGTCTGTTGATCAGTCTGTAGGTCAGTCTGTTGATCAGTGTGTAGATCAGTCCGTAGATCAGTCTGTGGATCAGTCTGCAGACCAGTCTGCAGATCAGTCTGGAAATCAGTCTGTAGATCGATCTGTAGATCAGTCTGCAGATCAGTCTGGAAATCAGTCTGTAGATCAGTCTGGAAATCAGTCTGTAGATCAGTCTGTTGGTCAGTCTGTAGGTCAGTCTGTTGATCAGTCTGTAAATCAGTCTGTAGATCAGTCTGGAGATCAGTCTGGAGATCAGTCTGCAGATCAGTCTGGAAATCAGTCTGTAGATCGATCTGCAGATCAGTCTGCAGATCAGTTTCTGTAGATCAGTCTGTAGATCGATCTGTAGATCAGTGTGTAGATCAGTCTGCAGATCAGTCTGCAGATCAGTTTTTGTAGATCAGTTTTTGTAGATCAGTCTGTAGATCAGTCTGTAGATCAGACTATAGATCAGTTTATAGATCAGCCAGTAGATCAGTCTATAGATCAGTCTGCAGATCAGTCTACAGATCAGTCTGTAGATCAGTCTATAGATCAGCCAGTAGATCAGTCTATAGATCAGTTTATAGATCAGTCTGTAGATCAGCCTGTAGATCAGTCTGTAGATCAGTCTGTAGATCAGTCTGTAGATCAGTCTGTCGATCAGTCTATAGATCAGTTTATAGATCAGCCAGTAGATCAGTCTATAGATCAGTTTATAGATCAGTCTGTAGATCAGCCTGTAGATCAGTCTGTAGATCAGTCTGTAGATCAGTCTATAGATCAGTTTATAGATCAGCCAGTAGATCAGTCTATAGATCCGTTTATAGATCAGTCTGTAGATCAGTCTGTAGATCAGTCTGCAGATCAGTCTGTAGATCAGTATGTAGATCAGTCTGTAGATCAGTAGATCAGTCTGTAGATCAGTCTGTAGATCAGTATGTAGATCAGTCTGTAGATCAGTCTGTAGATCAGTCTGTAGATCAGTATGTAGATCAGTCTGTAGATCAGTCTGTAGATCAGTCTGTAGATCAGTCTGTAGATCAGTCTGTAGATCAGTCTGTAGATCAGTCTGTAGATCAGTCTGTAGATCAGTCTGTAGATCAGTCTGTAGATCAGTCTGTAGATCAGTCTGTAGATCAGTCTGTAGATCAGTCTGTAGATCAGTCTGTAGATCAGTCTGCAGATCAGTCTGTAGATCAGTCTGCAGATCAGTCTGTTGATCAGTCTGTTGATCAGTCTGTAGATCAGTCTGTAGATCAGTCTGTTGATCAGTCTGTTGATCAGTCTGTAGATCAGTCTGTAGATCAGTCTGTAGATCAGTCTGTAGATCAGTCTGCAGATCGGTCTGTAGATCAGTCTTTAGATCAGTCTGTAGATCAGTCTGTAGATCACTCTGTAGATCAGTCTGCAGATCAATCTGTAGATCAGTCTTTAGATCAGTCTGTAGACCAGTCTGTAGATCACTCTGTAGATCAGTCTGCAGATCAATCTATAGACCAGTCTGTAGATCAGTCTGTAGATCAGTCTGCAGATCAGTCTGTAGATCAGTCTTTAGACCAGTCTGTAGATCAGTCTGTAGATCAGTCTGAAGATCAGTCTGTAGATCAGTCTGTAGATCACTCTGTAGATCAGTCTGCAGATCAGTCTGTAGACCAGTCTGTAGATCACTCTGTAGATCAGTCTGTAGATCACTCTGTAGATCAGTCTTTAGATCAGTCTGTAGATCAATCTTTAGATCAGTCTGTAGACCAGTCTGTAGATCAGTCTTTAGATCATTCTGTAGATCAGTCTGTAGATCAGTCTGTAGATCAGTATGTAGATCAGTCTGTAGATCAGTATGTAGATCAGTCTGTAGATCAGTATGTAGATCAGTCTGTAGATCAGTCTGTAGATCAGTCTGTAGATCAGTATGTAGATCAGGCTGTAGATCAGTCTGTAGATCAGTCTGTAGATCAGTATGTAGATCAGTCTGTAGATCAGTCTGTAGATCAGTCTTTAGATCAGTCTGTAGACCAGTCTGTAGATCAGTCTGTAGATCAGTCTGTAGATCAGTATGTAGATCAGTCTGTAGATCAGTATGTAGATCAGTCTGTAGATCAGTCTGTAGATCAGTATGTAGATCAGTCTGTAGATCAGTCTGTAGATCAGTTTCTGTAGATCATTCTGGAAATCAGTCTGTAGATCAGCCTGTAGATCAGCCTGTAGATCAGTATGTAGATCAGTCTGTAGATCAGTTTCTGTAGATCATTCCGGAAATCAGTCTGTAGATCAGTCTGTAGATCAGCCTGTAGATCAGCCTGTAGATCAGTCTGTAGATCAGTTTGTAGATCAGTCTGTAGATCAGTCTGTAGATCAGCCTGTAGATCAGTATGTAGATCAGTTTGTAGATCAGTCTGTAGATCAGTCTGTAGATCAGTGTGTACATCAGTCTGTAGATCAGTCTGTAGATCAGTCTGTAGATCAGTCTGTTGATCAGTCTGTAGATCAGTCTGTAGATCAGTCTGTAGACCAGTCTGTAGATCAGTCTGTAGATCAGCCTGTAGATCAGTATGTAGATCAGTCTGTAGATCAGTCTGTAGATCAGCCTGTACATCAGTATGTAGATCAGTTTGTAGATCAGTCTGTAAATCAGTCTGTAGATCAGTGTGTACATCAGTCTTTAGATCAGTATGTAGATCAGTCTGTTGATCAGTTTGTAGATCAGTCTGGAAATCAGTCTGTAGATCAGCCTGTAGATCAGTCTGCAGATCAGTCTGTAGATCAGTTTGTAGGTCAGTCTGTAGATCAGTCTGTAGATCAGTGTGTAGATCAGTCTGTAGGTTAGTCTGTAGATCAGTCTGTTGATCAGTGTGTAGATCAGTCTGTAGATCAGTATGTAGATCAGTGTGTAGATCAGTCTGTAGATCAGTGTGTAGATCAGTCTGTAGATCAGTCTGTAGGTCAGTCTGTTTATCAGTCTGTTTATCAGTCTGTAGATCAGTCTAGAAATCAGTCTGTAGATCAGTCTGGAGATCAGTCTGTAGATCAGTCTGGAGATCAGTCTGTAGATCAGTCTAGAGATCAGTCTGGAGATCAGTGTGTAGATCAGTCTGTAGATCAGTTTGTAGATCAGTCTGTAGATCAGTCTGTAGATCCGTGTGTACATCAGTGTGTACATCAGTCTGTAGATCAGTCTGTAGATCAGTCTATTGATCAGTCCGTAGATCAGTCTGTAGATCAGTCTGTAGACCAGTCTGTAGATCAGTCTCTAGATCAGCCTGTAGATCAGTATGTAGATCAGTTTGTCGATCAGTCTGTAAATCAGTCTGTAGATCAGTATGTAGATCAGTCTGTAGATCAGTGTGTCCATCAGTCTGTAGATCAGTCAGTAGATCAGTCTGTAGATCAGTCTGTAGATCATCCTGTAGATCAGTCTGTAGATCATCCTGTAGATCAGTATGTAGATCAGTCTCTAAATCAGTCTGTAGATCAGTCTGTAGATCAGTGTGTACATCAGTCTGTAGATCAGTCTGTAGATCAGTCTGGAAATCAGTCTGTAGATCAGCCTGTAGATCAGTCTGTAGATCAGTCTGTAGATCAGTCTGTAGATCATCCTGTAGATCAGTATGTAGATCAGTTTGTAGATCAGTCTGTAAATCAGTCTGTAGATCAGTGTGTACATCAGTCTGTAGATCAGTCTGTTGATCAATTTGTAGATCAGTCTGTAGATCAGCTTGTAGATCAGTCTGTAGATCAGTCTGTAGATCAGTCTAGAAATCAGTCTGTAGATCAGTCTGGAAATCAGTCTCTAGATCGATCTGTAGATCAGTCTGTAGATCAGTCTGTAGGTCAGTCTGTTGATCAGCCTGTAGATCAGGCTGGAAATCAGTCTGCAGATCAGTCTAGATCAGTCTGTAGATCAGTCTGTAGGTCAGTCTGTTGATCAGTCTGGAAATCAGTCTGTAGATCAGTCTGTAGGTCAGTCTGTAGGTCAGTCTGTTGATCAGTGTGTAGATCAGTCTGTAGATCAGTCTGCAGATCAGTCTGGAAATCAGTCTGTAGATCGATCTGTAGATCAGTCTGTAGGTCAGTCTGTTGATCAGCCTGTAGATCAGGCTGGAAATCAGTCTGTAGATCAGTCTGTAGGTCAGTCTGTTGATCAGTCTGTAGGTCAGTCTGTTGATCAGTGTGTAGATCAGTCCGTAGATCAGTCTGTGGATCAGTCTGCAGACCAGTCTGCAGATCAGTCTGGAAATCAGTCTGTAGATCGATCTGTAGATCAGTCTGCAGATCAGTCTGGAAATCAGTCTGTAGATCAGTCTGGAAATCAGTCTGTAGATCAGTCTGTTGGTCAGTCTGTAGGTCAGTCTGTTGATCAGTCTGTAAATCAGTCTGTAGATCAGTCTGGAGATCAGTCTGGAGATCAGTCTGCAGACCAGTCTGGAAATCAGTCTGTAGATCGATCTGCAGATCAGTCTGCAGATCAGTTTCTGTAGATCAGTCTGTAGATCGATCTGTAGATCAGTGTGTAGATCAGTCTGCAGATCAGTCTGCAGATCAGTTTTTGTAGATCAGTTTTTGTAGATCAGTCTGTAGATCAGTCTGTAGATCAGACTATAGATCAGTTTATAGATCAGCCAGTAGATCAGTCTATAGATCAGTCTGCAGATCAGTCTACAGATCAGTCTGTAGATCAGTCTATAGATCAGCCAGTAGATCAGTCTATAGATCAGTTTATAGATCAGTCTGTAGATCAGCCTGTAGATCAGTCTGTAGATCAGTCTGTAGATCAGTCTGTAGATCAGTCTGTCGATCAGTCTATAGATCAGTTTATAGATCAGCCAGTAGATCAGTCTATAGATCAGTTTATAGATCAGTCTGTAGATCAGCCTGTAGATCAGTCTGTAGATCAGTCTGTAGATCAGTCTATAGATCAGTTTATAGATCAGCCAGTAGATCAGTCTATAGATCCGTTTATAGATCAGTCTGTAGATCAGTCTGTAGATCAGTCTGCAGATCAGTCTGTAGATCAGTCTGTAGGTCAGTCTGTAGATCAGTCTGTAGATCAGTCTGTAGATCAGTCTGTAGATCAGTCTGTAGATCAGTGTGTCCATCAGTCTGTAGATCAGTCAGTAGATCAGTCTGTAGATCAGTCTGTAGATCATCCTGTAGATCAGTATGTAGATCAGTCTCTAAATCAGTCTGTAGATCAGTCTGTAGATCAGTGTGTACATCAGTCTGTAGATCAGTCTGTAGATCAGTCTGTAGATCAGTCTGGAAATCAGTCTGTAGATCAGCCTGTAGATCAGTCTGTAGATCAGTCTGTAGATCAGTCTGTAGATCATCCTGTAGATCAGTATGTAGATCAGTTTGTAGATCAGTCTGTAAATCAGTCTGTAGATCAGTGTGTACATCAGTCTGTAGATCAGTCTGTTGATCAATTTGTAGATCAGTCTGTAGATCAGCCTGTAGATCAGTCTGTAGATCAGTCTGTAGATCAGTCTAGAAATCAGTCTGTAGATCAGTCTGGAAATCAGTCTCTAGATCGATCTGTAGATCAGTCTGTAGATCAGTCTGTAGGTCAGTCTGTTGATCAGCCTGTAGATCAGGCTGGAAATCAGTCTGCAGATCAGTCTAGATCAGTCTGTAGATCAGTCTGTAGGTCAGTCTGTTGATCAGTCTGGAAATCAGTCTGTAGATCAGTCTGTAGGTCAGTCTGTAGGTCAGTCTTTTGATCAGTGTGTAGATCAGTCTGTAGATCAGTCTGCAGATCAGTCTGGAAATCAGTCTGTAGATCGATCTGTAGATCAGTCTGTAGATCAGTCTGTAGGTCAGTCTGTTGATCAGCCTGTAGATCAGGCTGGAAATCAGTCTGTAGATCAGTCTGTAGGTCAGTCTGTTGATCAGTCTGTAGGTCAGTCTGTTGATCAGTGTGTAGATCAGTCCGTAGATCAGTCTGTGGATCAGTCTGCAGACCAGTCTGCAGATCAGTCTGGAAATCAGTCTGTAGATCGATCTGTAGATCAGTCTGCAGATCAGTCTGGAAATCAGTCTGTAGATCAGTCTGGAAATCAGTCTGTAGATCAGTCTGTTCGTCAGTCTGTAGGTCAGTCTGTTGATCAGTCTGTAAATCAGTCTGTTGATCAGTCTGGAGATCAGTCTGGAGATCAGTCTGCAGATCAGTCTGGAAATCAGTCTGTAGATCGATCTGTAGATCAGTCTGCAGATCAGTCTGCAGATCAGTTTCTGTAGATCAGTCTGTAGATCAGTCTGTAGATCGATCTGTAGATCAGTCTGCAGATCAGTCTGCAGATCAGTTTTTGTAGATCAGTTTTTGTAGATCAGTCTGTAGATCAGTCTGTAGATCAGACTATAGATCAGTTTATAGATCAGCCAGTAGATCAGTCTATAGATCAGTCTGCAGATCAGTCTACAGATCAGTCTGTAGATCAGTCTATAGATCAGCCAGTAGATCAGTCTATAGATCAGTTTATAGATCAGTCTGTAGATCAGCCTGTAGATCAGTCTGTAGATCAGTCTGTAGATCAGTCTGTAGATCAGTCTGTCGATCAGTCTATAGATCAGTTTATAGATCAGCCAGTAGATCAGTCTATAGATCAGTTTATAGATCAGTCTGTAGATCAGCCTGTAGATCAGTCTGTAGATCAGTCTGTAGATCAGTCTATAGATCAGTCTGTAGATCAGCCAGTAGATCAGTCTATAGATCCGTTTATAGATCAGTCTGTAGATCAGTCTGTAGATCAGTCTGCAGATCAGTCTGTAGATCAGTCTGTAGGTCAGTCTTTAGATCAGTCTGTAGATCAGTCTCTAGATCAGTCTGTAGATCAGTCTGTAGATCAGTTTATAGATCAGCCAGTAGATCAGTCTATAGATCTTTTTATAGATCAGTCTGTAGATCAGTCTGCAGATCAGTCTGTAGATCAGTCTGTAGGTCAGTCTGTAGATCAGTCTTTAGATCAGTTTCTCTAGAACAAGCTGTAACACTTCTTCATAACATACGACAGCAAAAATCAAAGATCATGTTCTAGTGATAAACATCACGTAGACAGTAAAATGAAAAAAACGTTTTCAGTCTGTGCAGTTTGGTCTGAGGGCGTAGAAACAAACCGTGTTTTAGTTGGAGTCAGCGTTCGTTTTATTCTTTATCTTTATCTTTACTTTATGAACTTTATCTTCTGTTCTACTAATTTTAGCTTGCCTTTTGCGGCTTTTTCATTTAGTTCATTCATTCATTCAACCTTTATTTAGTCAGGTAAATCTTTTGAACCTCATGGGCTCATTTACGAAAGCGACCTGCTAAAACTAAAGAACAATGAACAGCAGTGGTAGAATTTCCTTAAACAATAAACAATAAACAAACAAACAATAAACAATAGAAAACAAAAGAGAGAAAAAAACAAAAGAAAGTTTTTTTTTTTTTTTTTTAACAAAGTATCAAAAAACTAGCAAAACATTATAAGGTAGACGTATAAAATCAAAGACAGGAACAAATCTGCATTGGTTTTTGCCAGGATTCCAACAGATTCTGAAAACCATTTAGAGAAGTCAAGGTCGAGAGCTTCAGATCTTTTTGTTACTTTTTGTTAGTTACTGTTTACCCACGTTTATCTAGCCATTGGATACTGGTGTTAACCTTTTAATTGGTCTTTGTGTTACTTTTTTTATTGTTTTACACTTTTAGACAGTCTTTTGTTAATTTAAGTTTTTTTTAATCTTTTTTGTTACATTTAACTATATTTTTGCTAGTTGTTTACTTGGTGGGGTAGCTTCAGTTTGCTTTGGACTGCTCTGACTGACGAAGCCCTCTGGAGTGGGGGTGAAACGTTTCTACTAAAAAGAAATTGTCCAGATGAACTGATTGAGAATGAGCGGATATTTTTGCTATGTTTAACACTGAACTATTTTCTACTTTTAGCTAACCCTTTTCCTTTAGGTTGTAGGAAACCTTTTATGCTTTCTGATTTTTAGCTACTCTTGTTCATTTTAGCTTGTGGCTACTGTTAGCGTTGATTTGCTACTTTAAGTTTTAGCTTCCATTTTGCTACTTTTAGCTACTTTTTTGCTTATTTTTCTTTTAGTAGTCATTTTTCACTTCTAGGTTTTCTTACCCTTTTGACACTTTTAGCTAGATTTTTGATAATTTATTTTAGTCAGCTTTTAGCTTTCTTAACATTTAGCAATTTTTTTAGCATTCAGTTAGAATTTTGCTTTTTTAGCTAAATTTTAGCTGCTTTTAGTTTTAGTTTGCCTTTTGTTACTTACCTACTTTTGTGATTTGAACTTTTAGCTAGCTTTTTGATTGTTTTAGCTTCTAGCTAGTCTTTTAAAACTTTTAGTTAGCATTTTGCTATGTTTGCTTCTAGTTACTTGTAGTTAATTTTAGCTAGTTTTAGCTTTTAGTTAACCCTTTGTTGCTTTTGCCTTTTAGATTTTTTCTATTTTATCTTTTTCCTAGTCTTTTATTTTTAGCTTTTAGCATGGCTTTTGCTATTGTTAGCATTCAGTTAACTAGATGCTGCTTTTAGTTTTTAGCTATCGTTTTGTTTAATTTTTTTGCTTTTATCTCTCATGTTGCTACTTTTAGCTGGCCTTTTGCTACTTTTGTTATTAACTACTAGCCTTTAGTGACACTTAACTTTTAGTTAGCTTATTGTTACAATTAGAGTTTATAGCTAGCACTTTGATGTTTAACTTAAGTTTTGCTTCTTTTTAGCTAGTGTTTTGCTTCCTCTAACTAATAGACTTCACTTTCAGCTTTTTCAGTGCCGTTGTTCAGCACTAAATATTCATTGTATTTTAGCTAAAACGTAATGTCTCTTGTTGTGAATTGGCCCTTTGAAAATCAGACTATGACCATATTTTTATTTTTTATTTTTTTAGAAGAAGAACGCCGTCAGAGAAGAAGGAGCAGGGTAAGTCTGTCCTGTTCGTAACAACAAAGCACAAGTCAACTCTTAGCACCATAGCTGACGGTTTTGGGCTCGTAATGACCCAGTCAAAGTCTTAATAATATAAAGATGTGAAAGACTGGTGCAGTCGTACATTATTACCAGTACTGTCATTATCATAATTGCACATTGGACTTGGCTTATCACACTCTGCTTCTTTAGTTCTTGTTAAAGCAATTAAGAGACAATAATATCTGAATCGTCATTCCCATGGGCTCACCACCTGTGGGAGGGGCCAAAGGGGTCCGGTGCAATGTGGGATGGGTGGTGGCCGAGGACCCTGGCGGTCTGATCCTCGGCTACAGAAGCTGGCCATTGGGACGTGGAATGTCACCTCTCTGGTGGGGAAGGAGTGGTGTTCTGTTATTGGACTTCTTTGTTCGTCATGGATTGTCCATAACGAACACCATGTTCAAGCATAAGGGTGTCCATATGTGCTCTTGGCACCAGGACCAGANGCTAGTCTTAACACATTACTGTACTGTACAGTTATGTACATAGAACCCTGCAGTTGTGTTCAAGCACAAACGGTGGCAGCAGCTAGCTGTAGCACTTCCAGTGGGGACACGTTCGGCTAATATTTCCCCAGGAGTACCGTAATCGAGAAATTGACAACATTTACCGTATTTTCCGGAATATAGGTTGCGGCTTTTTATCATTTTTGCATGCCCTGCGACCTATATTTAGGTGCGACCTATTTGTAATTAATTTATCTAATCTAAATAAATCATCATAAAGTTAACATAGCGGTAATGAAAAAACACATGTCGGTAATGACTAACAATGTTTCGGTAGTGAACACTTCATAACTAGATTAACATGTAACTACTCATAAACAATATAATCCTATTTACTCCTTAACCCTAATAAAACACATCTGCAAATTGAACAATGGACCAATATTGAGCCATGGAAAACAGGCAAAAGACAATTGGAAACTGAGTTTTAATCAGGTTAAATACAAGAGGGAACAAGACAGGGAGATAATGGGTCATCACAAGAAAGGTGAGGACAAGAAAAAAGGATATTGAACTTCAAAATAAATAACAGTAAACAGGGACATGACTGCATGTATTTTTTTTCCAACTTTGTATTGGCAAATTTCTAGTGATACTACATTGTGTGGAAAAGAAGAATGCAAAACATCACTCGGATAAAACGGAAACAATCTTAGTAAACAATAAATCATTTTTGACAACCATTAGATCCTATATTTTAGTTTTTCTAATCTTTCTCATTAATTTAAAAAAACTAATAATTTTTTTTATATTACAATGGCATATTAGGGCCATTGTAGATAGAAAAAGAGGAGTAAATTTCGGCCAAAAAACTCAGAAATGTTTTAGACTAATCTCCAAAATTGTCTAGAAAAAACAAGGACATTTCTGAGTTTGAAATGTTGAAAATTTGCTAGAAAAAAAAAATAGAATTTTTTATATTAATCTCAGAAATCTGAAAAAAATTGGAAATTTCTGAGTTTCAAAAGTCAAAAATTTCCAAGTTTTTCTAAAAAATTGCTGATTTTTTTCTAGCAAATTTTTGACTTTTCAAACTCTGAAATTTCCTTGTTTTTTTGTTGTTGGGTTTTTTTCTAGAAAAGTTTAGATTTTTGGGTGGGCTGAAATTTACACCAATTTTTTTCTTCTATCTACAATTGTCCTAATATGCCATCATAGGTAATAGATAATTCATTGGGTTTTCTTTTTGTACTTTGCCCAGATCTCTGGCTACGTTCACACTGCAGGCAAATCCGATCCAAATCCGATTTTTTTGCCCCATCTGACCCATATCCGATTTTTTTATGACAGTCTGAACGCGACAAATCCAATTTTTTCAAATCCGACCCAGGCCGTTTCAGTATATGGTTTTAAATCGGATATATATCTGATGTTTTCAAAGCGACTGTAGTGTGAACGCTCATGTGACTTGCATCTGACTTTTGCATCACCGATGTGAGACCGACGTCACAGTTCGGGCCAGCGGAGATTAGTGTCTTGTCGGGAAAGGTGATCAGACAGGCGCTGACAGATGTATGCAAACGTCCAGCTCCAAAAATCGCCATCACTAAAAATTTTGCTCGCTTTCTTCTCAGTTTTCTTTTGCCTTTAATCATTTGGATGTTTAGCTTTCCCCGATTGGACAACAACTTCAAAATTACCGAACACACACTGAAAACTGTCGCGTCCATGTTTACTTCCGCAAAAACAGGGTGCTGCGTGTCACGTGACGTTCTGAGACACGTTTTCTTCTGCGCATGCGGGTCGCTTCTGCAATGTAGATCGTTCACACTGGAGTCTGATGCAGGTCGCATTTAAAATGTAGTGTGAACGTTCACACCAAAAGATCAGATTTTTTTTTTATCGGAATTGAGACCTGCAGTGTGAACATAGCCTATGACACCACACAGAAGTGTCTTGCTGATGAAGAGGTAGACAGTGGTTTAGGGATAATTTCTTTGATGTCATCCAAATAATACCACACCTTCTCACCAGCAAATCTTATTGATGGGATGTAGAAGCGGTTGTCACCCGCACAGCTCATTGTATCAACCTCGTACTGACCACTGGCAATCTGGATTAATGAATAATAAAAAAGATCCATTAAAACAGCAAAAATAAAAGAGTTGATTGACTGCATTAAGTATAAAAACTTTCTGAACACATTTTAATTTTTATTACAAGATCATCATTACCTCAGCACTACGTGTTTTCAATCTGAATCCAATTTGATTCAATTCACTCTTAAATCTACCTGTGTTACTGTGCCAGGATAGAAGTCTCCGTCGTAGTCCACAAGGACCCATGTTCCTACTTTGATGGTCTCTTCAGACTCCCTTTGGGTGAAAACAAACTCCTTTGGGGTGAAGCAGTCACAAGAGTGACTACAGAAGCATGAGACCTCTCGAAATCTAATGCTCCCTGGTTCAGTAGCAACAACCTGTGGAGACATTATTTAAGTTTAGTTTTATCTGCAAAAACAAAGTCAGCCTTGTCTATATAATTTGGACTGAAATAAATAAAGTGCAAATTTACAAAAAATAATAATAAATCAAAAAGGCGTTCAATTCAATTTTATCATGTCCTGGACGACTGAGAATCTTCACCAAAATAATAATAATAATCATCAAATTAAAAAAAGCCAAACAGAATAAGAGTGGGTGTGAATTTGTTGAGGTGCTCACCTAATGTATTTTCATAGTCCCTGGGACTGATTTCAGGAATGGAGGAACCAGTTCCCTACATGTAGCGATATTCTCCTCTGTCACCTCAAAAAGCCTAACCGATGAGTGCTTTGACAGATTCTCCAGTAAAGCAGAAGCATTTGGGATGTCTGTGCCATAGGCCACCACACGATCTGCAAGGTTTTTAAGAGCACCTCATACTCCGTCAGGAGCTCCCTTCCCATGAGGTCTCAGTGAAGTTCCATGTCACATTCTTAAACCCTTTCATAAAAGGCACTGTGGATGCTAGGTAGAATGCAATCTTATTCCTGTATTGAGATGTTGGTCTATCAGATAGGAAGTGGATATTTTTTGCCAGGGGGTAGTTTGATGTTATGTACTCCAGAACTGGCTGCAAATGTGTCCATGTTGCGACAGCATCATGCTGTAGGCTGCCAGACACAGTAGCAAAGGACTCAGCTTGAGTGAGTGAGTGAGTGAGTGAGTGAGTGAGTGAGTGAGTGAGTGAGTGAGTGAGTGAGTGAGTGAGTGAGTGAGTGAGTGAGTGAGTGAGTGAGTGAGTGAGTGAGTGAGTGAGTGAGTGAGTGAGTGAGTGAGTGAGTGAGTGAGTGAGTGAGTGAGTGAGTGAGTGAGTGAGTGAGTGAGTGAGTGAGTGAGTGAGTGAGTGAGTGAGTGAGTGAGTGAGTGAGTGAGTGAGTGAGTGAGTGAGTGAGTGAGTGAGTGAGTGAGTGAGTGAGTGAGTGAGTGAGTGAGTGAGTGAGTGAGTGAGTGAGTGAGTGAGTGAGTGAGTGAGTGAGTGAGTGAGTGAGTGAGTGAGTGAGTGAGTGAGTGAGTGAGTGAGTGAGTGTGAGTGAGTGAGTGAGTGAGTGAGTGAGTGAGTGAGAGAGGGTGTCGGTCAGTTGAGTGAATGTAGTGTGCGTGAGTTAGGACTACCTTTCTCTTTCCTTTCTTCTATACTCTTCTAGAAGGTCTGGATTATTATAAATCTTCTGCCTATGTTTTTCCACCCTAGTTCTTGATGCCGCCCTCTTATGTTCACTTTCTTTTGCCCTTCATATTAAGTAAAATTAGTTAGCATAAAATAGCATAGCAATTTAGCATAAAAATATTTAAGATGTAGTAAGCAAAAACAAAAATGATTAAAGTTTAAATTATTATTTAAAAAAGACACTGTTCATCACCGTAATCTTGTTTTTCATTACCGCAACAGGCCTCGCATTACACGGTAATGAAAGTTAAGCATTACGGTAATGAATGACATCCACATAAGCTAGCTTAAAATGGCAGCATGTCATGATGACTCAGCTAAAGTTTTTCACTTACAGTAATAACTCCCTAATATCTTCTTTACAGGAAAGTATCTAATTAATAACTTTTTAAGAACATGAGGTATTACACATTACGGTAATGATCACCTAATGTGTGGAAAAAGGCATATGCAAGGAGAAACGTAACAATTATCATGATCAAAACATGTCAAACAATCTTACCTTGTAGCCATCTTTTGTCTTCTCTTCCTTGTGGTGCATTATGGGTCAAAACAACTTTATTTAAAAAAACGCTGTGAATATGACAGGACTTTGAACACAGTGCAACGGTAATGAGTACTGCACATCCGGACACTCACTTTTATTAAAATATTTTTAATTACTTAATAGTAAATCATTATATATTATCATATTCTGAAAAATTATGTTGTTTTAAACAAATTTATAATATTTTTTCATAAACCTGCTTGAATATTTATAATGAAAATTTGAGGTGAAAGCATTTTTTTCCCCTTCGGACGCATTACGGTAATGAATTTTTGACGCCAAAATCAGTTAAAAAACATTAAAAAAACTATTTTGGTAACCAACAATGAACTGTGCCAAATAATAGAAATTATGATTGTTCAAACAAAAGTGAATTATGTTTAGTTTTTATGAGTGTGCCCATAAAATCTTCCAAGCCATTCAATAGGTTGTGTTCATGAGAATCACCCTGGTGTGTGATTGGCTGTTCTACTGATAAAATCCTGGTTGCCGGGACAACGACCCCCAGGTCTCATGCTGTCCTGCTACAGCAAGATTCTTTACGTTCTTGTGTGTTTGACTTCTCTTTGTCTTCATTAAGACATAAAGAGTTTAATGTATTATGTATATGTTTATATATGTATGTACTGTGGACTTTATGTATTTTTATGTGTATGCACCAGTTGGTCTGTATTTAGAATGTCACTATGTGTGTGTTTTATATTTTTGTGATGTTCTGTGACTCAGTTTGATTTCTGGGCTTGGCCCCAGGAATGTAGACATCCCTGTTTGGCCTACCCTGTGTTGTTGAAAAATATCAGTTCCACTTGTGTGGAATACCCGCTTCCAAGCTGCACAGTAAACATGTTTGCACAAACCAACATTTGTGAATACATTGATAATACTTTGTTTACTACATTGATAATACTTTTTTACAGTACACTTGTATCTTAGGTTCAATCAGAATATCGTATTAAAAGGTATCTAATTCTTCACACCCTCTCTTGACCTATTAAAAATAGGTCAAAATAACCTGCACGACCCCCCTTGGATCCTCCAAAGAGGACCCCAACATAACCAAAAATCAACCCACAGAACCAAATCACCTACACCACTTCTACAAATCAACTACAGTGCGAAGCACTTGCTGCTAAAAATCCACGTTTATCCAACTCCATTTACCTCTATCTGACTCCAAAATGAATCACCAAATCAAATGCTAAAACTAATACACATGTCCTAAAACTATGTTGACCTAAACTACAAAATCCTAAAGGATACATGCAAATTGATTAAATGTAACAGGATAACTGTCACTCCACCTCAAGTCCACCTCCAGCCACCTCATCGCCTCTACAGGTATCTGGTTTCAGCCAGACGCAGGTGATCACGTCCGTCCGGCAATGAACCGCGCCTGGCCTGCACCATGGGGAACACAGTCCCACGATCATCCACCCCTCTAGATGCCATCATCCTTGCCCGCGCACAAGGTACCACACACCCCATAAACACGCAAAATAAAACCAGAATAGCCTGCGGAATTGCCAAAAGCTTGAACAGCACCTGAGTCCACGACTCACTAGTGAACCAAGACATCACATCCCACTGTCCAGCCGGTGCATCCTCCGCTTTCGCCTTCTGAAGTTCTTTCAGCTGTGCCAGGGCTGCTGTCCCCTGCGCCTGGGGGTTTGCGCCCGTTTCATCCGGTATGTAAGTACAGCAGGTGTCCCTGCCGATAATCTCACATATCCCATTCCTAGACGCGACCAACAAATCCAAAGCCAATGTACGACGGAATGACACTATCCTCTGGGCCCTCAGCTCCTCAGAGGTGCTCTCTAATGCCCGAACCGCCTCATAAATGAACATCCCAAAACGGTAATGTAAGACTTCCACGTGCAACATATAAGTCCCCACATCTGCCCCCGGAAAGAAGCCACGCTTCCACTCTACCGGAACCTCTGAACCCCACGTCGACTCAAGCTGTGCCACGCCAGATGTCCACCTCCGTCCCCCATACTGAGAACCATTAGTCAAAGACGCCATAGATGAGCCGTCAGTAACCACCACCGATGCACAAAGTCCAGTCCAGTTGGTGGGCAAGGTCAGAAGCAACCTCATGTCCACACAGCCAGGCTAGATCCTCAACAGGCCGGGTACACCTGTGAACACAAAAAGTGTGCATACCTGTACCAGCTGTTCATCCAAAAGCTAGAAGACAAATTCAAGGCTAGATGATCACTATCCTGCCCTTGAGATCACGCTCCGAGCTTAGGGACGTCTCTCCTGTCCCTCGGATGGGTGACAGGATTCATTCATTCATTCATTCATTCAACCTTTATTTATACAGGCTAGCCTCGTTGAGTCACGGGGACTCATTTACAAGAGGGACCTGTCTCACTCACACCAAACAACCATCCACTCTCACACTCACACCTAGGGTCAATTTAGAGTCACCAATCAGCCTAACAAGCATGTTTTTTGGTCTGTGGGAGGAAACCGGAGTACCCGGAGGAAACCCACGCATGCACGGGGAGAACATGCAAACTCCACCCAGAAAGGCCCCGGACCGGGATTTGAACCGGCAACCTTCTCGCTGAGAGGCAGCAGCTCTACCAGTTGTGCCACCGTGCTGACATCTAGGATGACACCTAGGGCGACCTGGTATAACACAGTTAAATTCCAACACCAGAATGATGGAAACCAAAATCAATGACACCACACCCCCTACCATAAAAAGCCTGTTATGTCCCTCAGCCATGCTGAACCTAATCAGAAACCTTTCACAGTGTCTATCTGTGAACCCTGAAATGTGATGAAATACAAAAAAACACAATTTAAGCCCCTCTCAGTTAAATCTGTAGAACCTGAGAAACTTTGACGGGGACTATCAGGCTGCTGCCAATTTAAAATAGTTGATTTGACAATACTGTGTGTTTGGGTTCGCTCTCAGCTACCCCTATACTAAATTTCAGCTCAGTATGGCAAAAAAAAAAGAAGGGAAAAAAGTAATTTTTCCATTTAGCTAAGGCGACCATCTTGGATTTTTTTAATTTGGATTCAATATTTGATGGGGAACATTCTCAGCATTAACCTCACCAAATTTCAGCTCTATATGTGTAAAAATAGCAAAGTTAAAGCCATTTAAATGTAGCTTTGGTGGCCATCTTGAATGTTTAGATTTGAATTCAGTATTTAATGGGCCTTGCTCTTTTGCCTAATTTGCATGTCCTGCGACTTATAGGGCGAAGCGACATATTTATGGATTTTTCCCCATATTTTTAGACCGATATTTGACTGAGATATGACAGTTTTTTATTTTGGCAAAAAATGGTGCAGTACCACTTTCGGCCGCTAGGGGCGCAGGCATTACCAGTTTCGGCCGCTAGGGTCCACCGACCGTTCCCATGATGGTGCGTTCACATGAGCCGTTCCCGGCTCATGTGTCTGAAGGAAGCCTCCTCTGGTCGGACTCACTGTCGCAGCCCGGCCTCCTGCTTTCTGGGGGTATGAACTACTGTTAGCTCAGTGTTTGTTAGCAAAATAGGTCAAGAACCACAGGACAGATTTTGATCAAACTTATAGAAAATAATCACTGGATGGACATTTACAAACTGCTAGCTGTATGAGATTTTTTTGCTAAAATTCGATGATTTATAACCGTAGATTGTTAGCGGTTAGCTCAGTGTTGTAACAGGTACTATTTTGAAAAATAGCTCAAGAACCACAAGATAGATTTTGTTGAAACTTACAAAAAGTAATTACTGGGTGGACATTTACAAACTGTTAGCTGTAGGAGATTTTTGAGCTAAAATTCGATTTATTTATCATTTATTTTCGCAGCGCGCGCAACCGTTTGGAAGACGTCAAAGCGAAACAATTTAAATCCAGCAGATTTGACCATTACATGAATTTATTATAGAACGGTTAAGCTCAGAAACACTTTTGCTATAATGTCAGCTAACAAATATATATATTTTTTAAGTGTTTATCTTGCTAAATTTGAAAGAAAATGCTGCGGCCCCACCCGTGCGGGTGGGTACACGTAGCAAAACTACTTTTTAAATCCAGTTGATTTGACAATTACGTGCATTTATTAAGCAAAGGTTAAGTAAGCTGACACATCTTTGCTATAATTTTCAGCAAACAAAAAATTGTTTTTTACCGTGTTAATCTTGTTAAAGTCCTTCCGTGTGGCAGCCATTTGCAGCAGGGCAAACCTCCGGTCCACATTTCGGGTTGTCAACGGTGACGCGTAACATACGCGACGCGTCAGTGGTGACGCATAATAGATGCGACTTATACGGCGGTGCGACATGTTTATGAATTTTTCCAATTTATTGGCAATAATTGGACAATGCAACTTATAGGGCGGTGCGACTTATCGGCCGGAAAATACGGTAGATAGTAAAATAAATGTTTGGAATGTATATAATTTTTTAATATCAAAATACAATCAATGGAAAAGTGTTCCTCAACTACATCAGAGAATGTCACATTACACTGCAGGTTTCTTGTAATCCAGCATCGTCAGGCCTCCAGCAGTTTTCTGCCACATAAAGCCAAAGTCTCCTGGTTTGAGCTGAACAGAACAGAACCAGCTTGATTCTTGCTCAGTGAAGGAGAAATAAGATCAGAGCGGCTCTGACCTCAGTCTGACAGCAGATATTGACTTTTTCAACAGCCAAAAGTTCTCACAAAAGGGTGGGTCTTGTTTTTTTTTGGTTGCTATTTTTACCTCTCCCTCCTCCTCAGCATCTACCGATGGTTTCAATTGCTTCCAGACCTGCAGAACGTCTGATATGAATCATGTGACACATGTGCACAAGAACGACAGGAATGCAGGGAAAACTACTTTCAGGCCTCAGTATGACTGTCTTCAAAAGTGTTGTGACTTTTTTGTGTGTCTTTTCTAAAACAGGGATGACTTCAACATCAAGGTGCTTCAGGCGTTCGTGGAGCTGCACGAGTTTGCAGACCTGAACCTCGTCCAAGCTCTACGGTCAGAAGCGTGACGCCGTACAGAAGTAAAAAAAAAAAAAATGAGCCCGTATCCGCTCCAGCCTGCTTCACCCGACACCTTTCTGTTGTAGGCAGTTCCTGTGGAGTTTCCGCTTGCCGGGTGAAGCCCAGAAGATCGACCGTATGATGGAGGCGTTCGCCTCGCGCTACTGCCAGTGCAACCCTGGGGTGTTTCAGTCGACAGGTCAGAACCACAGCGGGTCAAAGCTGAGACGCTCTGTTTTCTCAGGTGTGACCTCACAGGCCTGTCAGACGAGCTCCAGCGCCGTCTGTCACCATGACAACCACTGAGGCGTCAGAGATGCTCTTTGGATATTTTTAGCATTTTTGTTTTAGAAAAATTGTGGGAGACTCACCAAAAATCCTGGCAGGGAGATGGAGGATGGACTGTGTTCCACAAATGTCTCTCTGGTGTTAAAAATGTGCTTTCGTGTCCGCCTGCCAGCAAAGGAAGATGGTAATACTTTTAGCTTGTTTCTGTGTACAGCAAACCCTCGAGTTACGTCAGGGATTGGGACCTACGGGTGTGACTTAGGTCGATGTTGTCGTACCTCGCGGACCAAAAACACCTGCCTGTCGTAGGTCCGCGTTTCTGACACCGCTAACGGAGCGCCGCACACATATTTAACGGCATGAGACTGAACAAGCAGACATACTAGGCCATAAACATGCACAGAACTTTACATGTACTGTACAGTAAATGAATACTGTACAATAAATAAAAAATATAATGTCTTACTTTGAGCTGGTCAAAGCCTGCCTTCGTCTTTTAGCATCAGCTCGCACCCGTCCGAGCTCCCCCAGCTTCCTTACGCTCCACACGCACACACGTGGTCAAAACTGTTTAAAAGAAGGACTGTTAGCTTCTTAACTTCATACATTTGGAGCCAGAAAAAAAAAAAACTTACTGAAAGCCGTTTCTCCGCGATGTTCCTCCATCCAAAACAAGCTTCGGCGTTAGCTACGGTTAGGCCCCGCCATTAGCAGCAATGGTTAGCATGTCAGTTCATTCAAAAAGGCTGTCGGCTTTGTATCTCCGCGTTAGCTCGGTGTCCCCCGACTGCCAGGCGGACATTTGCGGCGAGCTCCCGGCCGCAGATGGCCCCTCCGCGGCATGTCGGCTCGGTGTCTTCGCCTGTGTTAGCTGCTCTGTTAGCTGCTGTCGTTAGCATGTCGGGCGGCGTTGTGGGAGCGATCGCGGGGCGATCCGCGGCTGCTCCTCCGGGCCTGAGACGTCCACAGAGTTGACCGAGTGTTTCCAGCAAATTTATCCGTATGAGGCAACCCTGATCGGACACACGGTCCTCTAGAGCCAGCTGACAGGAGCATTTATGGCGGAGCTCCATTGACCGCAATTGTAAAATGGCGACCGGAAACGACCGGAAGTTGCGTAAATACGATAAAATTGTAATAAAAACATAATATTAATAATTATACTTTATTTATAAAGCCATTTAAAACAACCACAGCTGCAACAAAGTGCTGTACACATGAAATTAATAACATTTAAACAAACAAAAACAAAAAAATATATATATATATATTTTTTAATCATATTTTTATTAAATATGATAAAATCGTAAGTCTGAGTTGCCATAGGTCGCGGGTGTCATACCTCGAGGGTTTCCTGTATGTGTTTCTGAGTGTTAGTAAAATATCTGATGAACCACTGAATGGATTTTAGTGAAACATTCAGGAAATAATCATTTGGTGTAGGGCTGGGCGATATGGACCAAAATTAATAGCTCGATATTTTAAGAGAAATGGCGATATGCGATATATATCTCAATACGTTTTCTTTCCATAATGTACAGTAATAACAAAAGTATATTTCTGAGTCAAAGCTTAGTCCTAATCGTCACACAGGCACCTTTATTAACAAACAGCTGTAACTCTACAAAATAAATGTCTCAAAAATAAAATAAAGTTTTTTTCCTGCATAACAAAACCAAAAACACAGCTGTGCACTTAACATTTAAACATAAAACATACAGAGCAACCAATGAAAGGCTGACTTGCTCTTTAAAAAGTCTGATTCTAATGAAGTATATTCATTCAACCTTTATTAACAGAGCTGTTAGAAAGACCACATTGTTGTGTACTTGGCTTGTTTACTGAGCTCAGTTCTGTTTGGTTAAGCCATGTTTCTTTCTGAATTTCATAGTTCCTATGCTCGTTTTTTCATTCATTCAACCTTTATTTAGTCAGGTAAATCTCATTGGGCCTCGTGGACTCATTTACAAGAGCGACCTGCTACAACTAAAGAATGATGAACAGCAATGGTAGAATTTCCTTAAACAATAAACAATAGAAAAACATAAGAGAGAAATACAGATTTATATTTTTTTATTTTTTTATTTTTTTAAACAAAGTATCAAAAACTAGCAAAACATTATAAGGTAGATGAATAAAATCAAAAACAGTAACATGAATGCACCGTGACTGTTACGACACTACTGAACGCACCGCTCCGTGTAAAGTGCTGTGCTGCGTGCCGTGCGTTGGGAGTTTTTTCTCTCCCGACACTGACGGAGCCTTGTTGTTTGAGCTTCTGTTTGCACTTTACTGGTTACCGGTACTACTACCAGAAGAAACACAGCAAACAAATCACCCTAAACTGGATATCTGTTTGTGTTTTTTAATGAGAAGACAACTTCGTACCTTGCCGCTGTAAACCAGTTAATTTCCTGGTTGAACACCAAACTTCTCCTTTGTAGAGCTACCCAGTCATTTTCACACCTATCAGGAATTTACGTCCATGTCACCAGAGTGTCTCCACTAGCCGTGTTTCCATCAAGGTTTCTAGATGCACATTTTGAAGCATCGCATCAGAAAAGCTGAATGGAAACGGCAAAATTCGAGTTAACTTCCTCTAATTCGCTCAAAAGTTGATACGCTCGCTTGAGGTGGTTTTTGGGGGTTTCGAAACAGAGCTGATGCGCAAAACGACAGATGGAAACAGATTTGCCGACTCAGTTCTGCCGTAGCGAACATTCACGTCACGTGACTGATCAGCTGTTTCCGCTCCGGACAACATGTAACATCGCTAAAACTAGTTGGCATGACAGAATAAATACAACTTGCCCGATAGCAACACATACCTGAAATATTCTCTCCATTTTGCCGAGATGTGTGGTCGGGTTCTGTTTTCAACCGCTACTTCCTGTTTACTGTAGACATGCGTAACGCTGACGTCTGACGTAATGACGCTGTGCGTGGCCCGGTAGATGCGCATCAAGCCAGTTGATGGAAACACTTCTGATCCGCATTAATTTGTATTTACATTTTTGCGAGATTTCAAAAATTAGCTCAAAATTCGAAATGAAAATAGATGGAAACACGGTTACAGTGAGTCAACAACTATTGTGATAATTGATATCTGCATATGCATCTAGCCTGTTCACAGTAGGAGCTGCAGCAGCACCAGTTCTACACAGCAGGAGGTGGGGGAGCAAGTGAGGGGCTAGGTTTGTATTCAGTGAGGGAGAGGAGGAGGGGACGTGTGAAGGAGCAGACTGGCAGAAAAATGGGCAGATTTTCAAGAACAACTTCACACAAGCCGTTTTCGCGCTGCACGGCCCTCCCTGGCCCCACCCGGCTTCTAACCCGGGTTCGTGTGGTTCGCATTTGCCTTCTCGGGCCGGCGGGAGCCCTAGTTTTGGAACCCCACCGACGGAGGTTCTGATCGGGCCGAGCTCCCGGGCCCAGTTTGACGTCATGTACTGCTCATCATTTGATTCGTTGTTTGCAGCAGGGGCGGGACTGCTGCGTGTTGAGTCATCAACTCGTTCTAACAACAACCTCAGCGCGAGCTGAATTTCATTAAAATTTAACTACAGAAACCCCTAAAAAAATTGTTAGCTGAATTAGTGTTTCAGAGTTTAATTTTTGTTAATAACTGATTACAAATCAGCTTATGTTAGAACGTAAATAACACGAAGCGCGCACCCATACAGAGGATTTCCGCCTTTCAGCGCGAGCTGAATTTCATTAAAATATAACTAATATTCTCTAACTCTTGCGCGTAGCCAGGATGTTACGAGGGGTGATTCCTTTATAGGAAAAGTGGACTCCTGAAAAAAGTAATACGCCTCGGTGGCTCAGTGGAAGAGCGTCGGCTTTCCACTCTAAATTTTATCTTGACTCGGGTTCGATTCTCACCTGGTTCAACTTATTTTACGTTTGTCTTTTATTGGATAAAAAAAGGAGTTTGTGTTATGCCTGTGGTTAACACAAACTCCTTTTTTTTTTCAATAAAAGACAAACGTAAAATAAGTTGAACCAGGTGAGAATCGAACCCGAGTCAAGATAAAATTTAGAGTGGCAAGCCGACGCTCTTCCACTGAGCCACCGAGGCGTATTACTTTTTTCAGGAGTCCACTTTTCCTATAAAGGAACCGCCCTTCATAAAATCCTGGCTACGCCCATGACTAATAATAATCTCTGTACAATGCGAAATGAGGGCGGGCAGGCCAGGCTGGGCTCCGGGGCGAGCTGGGCTGGGGAGGGCCGGAGAGGGCTGTGCAGTGCGAAAACGGCTATAGAGTATGAGACTACAGTATATCATTTTGCATTGATATAGGCTCGTTTTATATTGTGTATGAAATTATCTCAATATTTTAAAGATATCGAGTTATTGCCCAGCCCTACATCTACAATTGTTCAACTTTTAGAGTCACCCTAATGGTCGCCACAACTTATTGACCTTAGCAAACACTCAAATGGCTAAAACTGACGACTGGACAGATATTGAGGTAAAATTTAGTGTGGTAATAGCTGAGCATGATTACCAACCCATACTCCGAGCACTTTACACTGAGCAATATTTTTTGCTTAAAACTTTGGCATTAACTCTTGGTGTCAACCCTTTCTGTCTGTTAGTACAATATCTCATGAACCACCTGGCAGATTTTAATGAATCTCTGATTGTAATTAGTGGATGGTCATCTGCAACTGTTTAGCATTTGGAATCAATGCATTTCAAGATGGATGCCACAGCTGACCTGTGAAATACAAACATGTCCGTCAATCAGTCAGTATTCTAAACAAGCTAACACTTGGTATGGTAGTAGCTGAGTCATCCTTAACCTATAAAAAGTTATATTTAACTTCTTAACATTTATGCTATTACACAGTTTTACTCAAATTAGTATTTAATTTGTTGAACTCTATGCGTTTGCCCAGTACACGTAGGCCTCGTTTGAAATCAGTGTTGACTGTGCAGCCCAGTATACCATCACTTATGGCCACTCTAATGTTCTGACACAAATACATCCTCTAATAGGATGTGAGAGATGTCCTTTTTTTTAATGCATGTCAATCTTTAAGCCCTGAGAGTTTCTGTAACTAAAGCTCAATATGGATTAACCAGATTACAACAACCACAGATTGCAGTTCACTGTGGCATCACAGCAACAAAACAAGCAGGGATCATCCATAATTCAGGTAGAGGGAACCTGGCTGAGTGAGACATGGTTTTGTGATAAACAAAGCCTGCAGCTACATGTGTCAGTGAATAATTAAAGATGTTTTAGAGGTTGACCTTTTGTGTAATGTGTGTATGTCGTGCTGGTGCAGGTGGATGTGGTCTCAAAGGGGCGGCATTCTGTAGATTGTAGTGAGTTTAGTGCTAATCGATTACCTGCTGAACAGATGTGTCTGCTAAAACACATGTGCTGACGTGCACAAAGGTTTGAGTGCAAAGTGCCATAACAGCTCAACCTCACGTTAAAAAGTTGAAATAGTGAGTAAAATGTAAATTAAAAACAGAATGTAATCATTTTCTTGTAAATGAGTCCCCGTGACTCAACGAGGCTAGCCTGTATAAATAAAGGTTGAATGAATGAATGAATTTACAAACATCATATTTTATTCACAGTGGAACATAGCAGATGTTTAAACTAAGAAATTTTGCCATTTTCTGAAAAATTA